>JAQGDQ010000978.1:52500-74004 GCA_030141605.1 Tubiluchus corallicola | reverse complement strand
CATGCTTACATCAATTCCAGCATTGTCTACTTATCTTAGTAACTATTTTTATTACTCTCAAAACAGATGGATTAAAAGTACTATATAAATTAGATATCTTTTTATTTTTTCTATTCATTATAAGTATATATTGAGTTAAGCCATTAGTTTCTATAGAGAAAAATCTACATATTTTGCAAAGGCCTTTACTCTAATTGTTCATTCATTTTCACAAAATCAAGTGGCCCAAACCAATTGATAACCTCATGTACTGATGAAGAATAATTAAGGTTTTTTTTATTATTTCCATCTAAGGTATCTATGTCCCTTGTTATTCCCAGCATTGAAGCAATATCTTCACCATTTGCACTGCTAAATTTAAAAGGCTCCACCATGAATAGCTACTATAACAGGAAAAGGGCCTACTCCTTCATTTGGCTAAAATATATTTAAAGTTTGAGTACCACTTATAGAACCATAAGAAACACCTATATATTTATTTTTTACTACTGAAGTTTCTAAGTTTTTTATCAGAATCACCTACTGCAAATATATTTTCACTTGTTGCTGTTACTGTGTTTGTCTTTTCTTAAGTATTATTTAATGAGCAACTTATAATTAGTGAGTTTAAAAAACATCTTAGTATTATTTTGTATCTATTTTTTATTTTTATTTCCATACTTTTATTTAATATTTAAAATTATAAAACTATCTTAAAAACTCTACGACTTCTTCTGCTGTATCAAGCTCAAAAATTTTATCTACTATTTCTTTACATTTCTTTCTAGAAGTGTTTAAAATTAATTCCCTTGCTTTTAAAATTGAAATTGCACTCATAGAAAAACTTTTTAATCCCATCCCTAGTAGTATTTCTATTCCTTTCTCATTGCTAGCAAATTCACCACACATGCTTACATCAATTCCAGCATTATTTCCTTCTCTTATAACTATTTCTATTGCTTTTAAAACAGATGGGTTAAAGGTATTATATAAATTAGATATTTTTTCATTTCCTCTATCAACTGCTAGTACATATTGAGTTAAATCATTAGTCCCTATAGAGAAAAAATCCACATATTTTGCAAAGGTTTTTGCTCTAAAAGCCACTGAAGGTGTTTCCACCATTATTCCTACTTTAATATTTTTATCATAAACTATGCTTTTACTATCTAGCTCACTTTTGCATCGTTCTAATATTTTATTTGCTTCTTTTATTTCATCTATGGATATTATCATAGGATACATTATTTTTACTTGGCCAAAACAACTGGCTCTCAATATAGCTCTTAATTGTTCTTTAAACATATCTACTCTATCAAGACATATTCTTATAGCACGCCATCCTAAAAATGGATTCAATTCCTTTGGTAAGTTGAGATAAGGCAAATCTTTATCTCCTCCTATATCCATAGTCCTAATAGTAACCGGCATACCTTCCATTTTTTCTACTACTTCTTTGTAAGTCAAAAATTGCTCTTCCTCTGTAGGGAGCTTATTTCTATCCATGAATAAAAGCTCTGTTCTATATAGCCCTATTCCTTCTGCACCATTTTTTAAAACACTTGGCATATCTTTAATATTGCCTATATTTGCCCACAAATTAATTTTATGACCATCTTTAGTTATAGTTTCTAGACTTTTTAGTTTATTTAATTCAATTTTTTCTTTTAAATAATCTTTTTCTTTTTTCTTATAGCTCTTTTCAGTATCAGAATCTGGTCTTATTATAACCTCTCCTTTTAAGGAGTCTAGTATTATTTTATCATCATTTTCTATTTTACTAATAAGACTCTTTGCTCCAACTATTGCAGGTAGTTCAAGAGAACGAGCCATAATAGCTGTGTGACTTGTTTTTCCTCCTCCTTCTATTACTATTCCCAATACGTTATCTAGATTTATCTGGGCAGTTTCAGATGGTAGTAAATCTTTTGCAACTATAATAGTTCCTTTTTTTAAAAGACTTAAATCTACTATTTCTATTTTTTCTACATTATACATCCATCTTCTTATTATATCTTTTATATCTGATACTCTTTCTTTTAAATAATGGTCATCAAGGTTTTCAAGAGTATCGCTATAAACTTTCATATTTTTCATTAATGCAAATGATGCATGCACTTTTTCTTCTTTTATTAAATTTTCAGTTTCTTCAAAAAAATCTTTGTCTTCTAATATTGTTATATGCCCTTCAAATATTTTACCTTTATCTTCTCCAAAGTTTTTTATAGTTTGATTTTTTATTTCTAAAAGTTGCTCTTTTGCTTTTTCTTGACCTTTTTCAATTTTTCTAATTCTATTTCTATTTCATTTTCTTTTATATTATCTTTTATAAGTTCTATTTCAGGTTCTCTATATACAAATGCATTACCTATAACTATTCCAGGAGAAGCAGATATTCCAATTATTTTTTCATTCACAATAACTTTTTACCTCCTATAAATATAATGTTCTTAAATTAACCTTTTAAGTTATCTAGTAAGTCATATACCTTTTCTACTGCCTCTATTTCATCACTTCCATCAGCAGATATAATTATTTTTGATCCACACTTTATACCTAAAGAAAGAATTTTTAAAAGAGATGTTCCTTTAACTTCTTTACCAGATTCATTAGTAAGTGTTACATTACTTTCAAATGTTTTTATTAGAGTCACAAGTTCATTTCCAGGTCTAGTATGTAGACCTGTTTCATTTTTTATTACTACTTCTTTTTTTATCATTATAGCCTCCTAATTTCTTTATATTTTATTTTTTTATGCTCTTATGTTAATAATAATTTATTCAATCATTGTCAATTTTCGATATTTTCTATAGGTTTTTTCAATAGTCCTATTATGAAAGCCCCAATTATAGATCCTATTAGTATTGATAAAATAAACATCATAGGGTTTTTTATAATTGGTAATACAAATATCCCTCCATGCGGAGCTGGAAGCTCTGTCCCAAACAGCATTGCCAAACCTCCTGCAATTGCAGAGCCTATAATACAAGCTGGCAAAACCCTTACTGGATCTGCTGCTGCAAAAGGAATTGCTCCCTCTGTTATAAAGGAGGCTCCTAAAATATAATTAGTTTTTCCTGAATCTTTTTCTTCTTTTGTAAATTTATTTTTAAAGAAAGTAGTAGCTAAAGCAGTTGCTATTGGAGGCACCATTCCACCTGCCATTACTGCTGCATGTGGAGCGATGTTTCCTGATCCTATTGCAGCTATTCCAAATGTAAATGCCGCTTTATTTATAGGCCCTCCCATATCAACTGCCATCATACCTCCAAGTACTATACCTAATAAGACTAGATTTCCAGTACTTAAGTTATTCAAAAATGAAGTCATCCCATTATTAATTGCTGTAATTGGACCTAATAATATTGTTAAAATCGCCCCTGTTATTAAAAGCCCTAAAACTGGAAATACAAGAATAGGCTTTATGCCTTCTAAAGATTTTGGGAAGTTTGCTGTTGCTTTTTTTAGAAATAATACTACATAACCTCCTA
This sequence comes from Tubiluchus corallicola, assembly GCA_030141605.1. NCBI lineage: Eukaryota > Metazoa > Priapulida > Priapulimorpha > Priapulimorphida > Tubiluchidae > Tubiluchus > Tubiluchus corallicola. Next base: position 70,534 of record JAQGDQ010000978.1, on the reverse strand, counting down.
TAAAACCTGCTAATATACCACCAAGAAACCCCCCTCCTGAGCTATTCGCTACAAAACCTCCTACCATTGCAGGCATAAAACCAGGCCTATCTGCTATACTCATTCCTATAAAACCTGCTAGTATTGGTATCATCAAACCAAATGCTCCACTTCCCCCTCCCATATCCATTAAAAACTTTGCTACTGGATGAAATGAAGGATCATTTGGGTCAAAAGCTTTTATTCCAAACATAAAAGAAATTGCTATTAATATTCCTCCACCAACAACAAAGGGAAGCATATTTGACACTCCACTCATAAGATGTTTGTAAAACCCTGTTCGCTGAGGACGGTTACTTCTTTCTTCTTTATTACTTACATATTTTGCAGTATTATCATCTAATGCTTTTTCTATAAGTTTTTTAGGATTTTTTATTCCTTCTGAAGCTTTTACTTGAACTAAAATTTTTCCATCGAATCTATTCATTTCTACAGTTTTATCTGCAGCAACAATAACTCCTTTAGCATTTTTAATATCTTCATTCGTTAAGGCATTTTTTACCCCCACTGATCCATTAGTTTCAACTTTTATTTTTACTCCCATTTCTTTTGCTTTATTTCTAATAGAGTCCGCAGCCATGTATGTGTGAGCTATTCCTGAAGGGCATGCCGTTACAGCAACTAAATCATATTCTTTATCTCTTTCTTTAATTACTTCTTCAACAATTTCTTCTTCTTTTTCTTTTATTATCTGTATAATTTCTTCTTCGCTTTTTCCATTTTTCAATTTCTTCCTAAATTCATCGTCTAAAAGATAAGTAGTTAGTTTTGAAAGAGTTTCTATATGCTCATCATTAGCCTTTTTAGGAGCAGCGATCATAAAAAATAAACTGGATTTTTTTTCATCTAAAGCTCCGTAATCTATTCCATCTTTTGATATTCCTATAACTATTGCTGCTTTTTCCACACCACCTGATTTGGCATGAGGTATCGCAATTCCTTCTTCTAGTCCTGTAGAGCTTTCATTTTCTCTACTAAAAATATCTACTCTGTACTCTTCCTTATTTAGTAAATTTCCACATTTCCCATGTATTTCTATTAATTCGTTTATAACTTCTTCTTTCGTCTTTGAAACTAAGTTAAGTTTAATACCTTCTTTTTTTATTAAATCTAGTATTTTCATTATCTCCTCCTTATAATTTGATAATTTTTATATTTTTTAATAAACTTTCAACTTCTTTTTTTGTGCATAAGTTTTTAGAAAATACTGAACTACTGCCTGCTGATACTCCTACTTTAAATGCTTCAACTACCGTGTTGTTTTTGCTTATTTCTGATACAAATCCAGCTACTAAAGAATCTCCAGCGCCAACAGAGCTTTGTACTATACCTTTTGGAGCTTCAATAAAATATACGCCTTTTTCACTTACTAATATCGCTCCTTTTGAGGCCATTGATACAATAATGTTCTCAGGCCCCATTTCTTTCAGCTCTTTAGCATAATTTACAATTTTTCCCATACTATCTAATTTAGTATTAAAAAATTCTTCTAATTCATCAATATTTGGTTTTATTAAAAATGGTTTTTCTTTTACACTATGTATTAAATGCTTTCCTTTAGTGTCTACTATTACTTTGACTCCTTTATTTATTATTTTCATTATCTCACTATATATATCACTGTTTAGTGATTTTGGTATGCTACCTGATAGCACTAGTATATCATTTTGTTCTAAGACTAATAATTTTTCAAATAACTTTCTTTTATTTTCAGGGGTGATTATTGGTGAGTTTCCATTTATCTCTGTTTCTACACTACCTTCTTTCATTTTGATATTTATTCTTGTGTCTCCACTAACTAATATAAAATCATTTTTTATTCCTCTAATATTTAATTCATCTTCTATATATCTACCTGTAAATCCTCCTATATAACCTAAGGCTATAGAACTACTTTCTAAATTTTTTAAAACTTGACTAACATTTATTCCTTTACCTCCAGGAAGTTTATGTTCAGATTCAGTAATATTTAATTTTCCAATTTTAAAATCCTTTGTATTAATATTATAATCAATAGAAGGGTTTAAGGTTAAAGTATAAATCATTTTTTACCTCCTTTATTTTACTTTTTTTTAAATATTTTTTATCTTGAATTTTATCAGTTATTATCATAACTTGACTCAAGTCTCCAAATTTAGAAAATGAAATTTTATTAAATTTGCTTGAATCTGCTAAAACATAAGATCTTATGCTCCTTCCTATAACTTCTTTTTTTATAGCTGCTTCTTTAGGATCAGGAGTTGTTAACCCCTTAACAAAGTCTATTGAGTTTGCCCCAATAAAGCTTTTATCAAAATTATAATTTTTAATAAAACCTGTTGTCTCTTTTCCTATTATAGCTTTTGTTTTATTTTTTACATAACCTCCAGCAATATAGGTTTTTATATTATATTTTATTAATTTTGAAATATGGTTTACACCATTAGTTACTACTATGTTATTTTTTCCTTTTAAATATTTAATCATTTTTAATGTTGTACTTCCTGCATCTATAAAAATTGATTCATTTTCTTGCACTAAGGAGGCTGCATATTTTGCAATAGCTTCTTTTTCTTTAGTATTTTTTTCATTTTTTATTGATATGTCCTCTTCAAAGGAGACTGTATTTAATATAGCTCCTCCATGTATCCTTTTTAATATTCTCTTGCTTTCTAAATAAGACAAATCTCTTCTTATTGATGATTCTGAGCTTTTAGTTTCATCTATTACTTCTTTTACAGATATTATTGACTTTTTTTTTAGTAGCTCAATTATTATTTGCCTTCTTTCTTCTTTAATCATAATTCCCCCTTATTTTTATAGTACAAGATTTCATCTTGTAAATCAATCATTTTATTTCAAAAACAGTCAAAATTAATCAATATTTTTATTTATTAGATAGAAAGGTAAGGTATCTAGATAACAAAAGCATTCAAAGAAGATGATTAAATAAAAAAACAGGAAAGATATTTAAACAAGGCAATAATAAGATTAGTTTAACAATAACACTTAGTACTATTAAGTGTTATTGTTAAAGTGATTTAAAAGGTAAAGTTAAATAGTTTTTACAAAAAAAGAAATTAAATATAGTTTTATTGCAAGAGCTTTAAGTTCGTTTTTTAGCGCTTTATAGTTTTTATATTGTCTTCATAAATAGAGTACACATATACGATAATCCCTGTCCAAATAAATAAAAAGCTAATCAGTTGATTTTTTGAAAATGGTTCTTTAAAATAAAAAACACTCAATATAAAAACTATCGTTGGAGTCAAAAACTGTACAAATGCAATAGATGATAAAGTAATAAGCTTTGTAGCAGATCCGTATAAAAGCAATGGCGCTATAGTAATTAAACCTGTAAATACAAGTAGGTATTTTATATTTATATCAGCATTAAAAAATGCTATTTCATTTGTTAATTCAAAGTAAATAAAACTTAAGATTGCAATAGGTAATATGCAAACCATTTCTAATAATAAACTTAGAGAACTGTCTATAGCAATTTTCTTCTTAAAGACACTATATGTAGCAAATGTAACTGCCATTAAAATAGATAACCAAGGAAATTTACCAAATATAAATGTTAAGTATAATACACCTATAGCTACAAAAACTAAAGATATCTTTTGCCATTTGCTTAGGGAATCTTTAAAAACTATTCTTCCTGCAATTATGATCATTAATGGGTTCATATAATAAGCAAGACTCGCATCTATTATGTTATCAGTTGTTACTGCTACAATATATAATAACCAATTGCTTGAAATTGAAATACCACAAATCAAGCTGTAAGTTACAATTTTTTTATTTTTTAGTACACTTAAAAAGAGATTAAATTTACTAGTAAATATGACTATTAAAAAAGAAAATACAAATGACCATATAATTCTATTTGATAAAATAAAAAATGAGTCCACACCTTTTAAGTTATGCCAAAACAAAGGGAAAAAACCCCAAATAGTAAATGCTAATACTGTAATTAAATATCCATTTTTATTCATCTTTCTCCTAATTATATGCGTATTTTGTTCTGTGGCATTTGATTATATCATAATAAAAAAAATACTACAATATCTTACTTTTCATATAAAGGTACACTAAATAATTACAAATATAATTATTCTATTTTACAAGTTATACCAATACTGTTTTTTTACATATTGATAGCTATAAAAGATTTTTATAGCTCCATTTAATTATACTGCTAGCATTACTTTTATAAGAGCATTAAATAAAGTTAAGTAAAATTACAACAAAATATTTTACTAATGATAAGTTTAATTTTAATAAATACCAATTCAAAAATAAGAAAATTGTATAAAGAAAAATGTTTAGAAAATATTAAACTTGAAGATTGTATAGCCTTAATAAAGCCCTTGCTTTACTTTATTTAATTTTACAGATAAAGTTATATAAATTACTTATAAATATTAAAAACTTACTTTGAAGAAAATAAAAAGAGCCTTATTGGCTCTTTTATTATTTATCATTCGCTTTTATCATTAACTTTGCCATTTTATTTGAAAATTCAACAGGATCTTTTATTGGAAATCCTTCTATTAAAAGAGCTTGTGAATATAATAAATTGGCTATATCATTTAATTCACTAGGGTTGCTTTCATATACCTTTTCAAGTATTTTAAATAATTCATGATCTGGATTCAACTCTAATATTTTTTCTGCCTTTATAGATCCCATTGGGTTATTTTCATTTCCAGGCATTGCTGCAAGAGTTTTTTCCATATCAAATGAAACTCCACTTTCTCCACTAACTAAGCAAACAGGACTATTCTTAAGCCTACTTGATAGCTTCACATCTGTTACATCATTTTTTAATACATCTTTTATTTTTTCTAGTAAATCTTTGTTTGCTTTTTCTTTTTCCTCAATCACTTTTTTAACATTTTCATCAGTATCTAAGTTCGCCTCTGAGATTGATTTAAAAGGCTTATCTTTGTAATTTATCAAATTTTTTATAGCAAATTCGTCTACTTTATCCATAAAATATAAAACTTCATACCCTTTCTCTCTTACGCTTTCCATCTGTGGCAACTTAGCAATTGAAGTTTTATCTTCCCCTGTTATATAATATATTGCATCCTGGTCTTCCTTCATTCTACTTACATACTCTTCTAAAGTAGTCATATCTTCTTCGCTATTAGACGAATTAAATATTAGTAGTTCCTGCAAAGTATCTTTATATCTCCCAAAACCTTCGTATATCCCAACTTTAATATTGCTTCCAAATTCTTGCCAAAACTCTTTATACGTTTTCCTATCTTTTTTCAATAACTTTTCTAACTCTTTTTGTATTTTCTTTTCTAAGTTTTTTGCTATAATCTGTAACTGCCTATTATGCTGTAATATTTCCCTTGATATATTTAATGAAAAATCAGGAGAATCAACAAGACCTTTTATAAATCTAAAATGCTCAGGAATAAGTTCCTTACATTTTTCCATAATAAATACATTTTTAGTATATAATTGTAGCCCTTTTTCAAAGTCCTTTGAATAAAAGTTCATTGGTGCTTTTTTAGGGATGAATAAAAGTGCTGTATATTCTATATTACCTTCTACTTTTATATGTAGCTTATCCAAAGGTTCTACCCAGTCATGAAATTTACCCATATAAAACTCATTGTACTCTTCATTTGTTACTTCATCTTTATTTTTTCTCCAAATAGGTACCATAGAGTTAAGTTGTTCCATTTTTTTTACTTTTATCTTCTTTTCCTTATCCCCTTCTACTTCTTCTTCCCTCTCTATCTCTAACATAATAGGATACCTAACATAATCTGAATATTTTTTTATAAGCTCTTTTATCTTGTACTCTTCAAGATAATCAATATTTTCTTTATTTTCATCTTCTCTAACTTTTAAAGTTATTTCTACTCCACGACTAGTTTTGTTGCTAGATTCTATTGAGTAGTTTCCCTCTCCAGTTGAAACCCATTTATAGGCTTTATCCTCTCCAGCTTTCCTTGTTTCAATAGTTATTTCTTCTGCTATCATAAAAGCTGAGTAAAACCCTACTCCAAATTGCCCTATAATCTCAAGATCATTTTGAGATTTGTTAGCTTCTTTTAGTTTTTCCATAAAAAACTTTGAGCCTGATTTTGCTATTGTTCCTATATTTGATATAAGATCATCATAGTTCATTCCTATTCCATTATCTTTTATTAATATGGTTTTATTTTCTTTATCAGTATAAATTTCAATTTTAAACTCCTTATCAGATTCCAGTAATGAAGTGTTGCTCAAAGATTCAAATTTTAATTTATCAATAGCATCACTTGCATTTGATATTAGTTCTCTTAAAAAAATTTCTTTATGAGTATAAATGGAGTGTATCATCAAATTTAGTAATTCTTTAGTTTCTGTTTGAAAATTAATTGTTTCTTTTTTCAATATAAAAACCTCCTGTAATTTTAATTTTTGCTATTATAACAATTAATGTTTTTTTTGACAAGTATATATTATTCATAAAATACAAATAAAAATTTATTGTAAAAAATATCAAGTTTAAATATCTTGCTATAACTATAAAGTTTACTATTGCTTTATATTTTAGATTTATACATATTTACTTTTTTACATAATAAGTGAAAAAATTTCTTTTAAAAAAAATGGCTTTAGGTATTTAATAAAAAAGCTTCTCAAATTATATTTAAGAAGCTTTTTTATGATTAGTTCTCTAGTTAATACTATCTCCAGGTTCTATAATTTCTAGTATTTCTCCATTTTCTCCATAAAATATACCTTCGCTTACTAGTATGCCGTCTTTAAATGTCCCTTTAAATTTTACATTCCCATTTTTATAAAATTCTATTTTTTCTCCATCTAACTTTTCATCCTTATAGTTCTCTATAGATAGAAGTTCACCGCTATCATAATATTTTACAACTTTTCCCTTTATTTTTGTGCCTTCCATTTGAAGTTGAGTTTTTATTTGCCCGTTCTCATAAAACGCTGTTACCTGACCATCAATTATTCCATCTTTTATATTCAATTTAATTTTATAATTTCCATTATCATAGTAAGATACTGCCTCTCCTGTATACAGTTTTTCTTTATAGTAATATATGTCATTTTCATTTTTATCTAGTTCATCAATTTCTACACTTGTAACTTTAGTTGTTACATCATTTTTTACCTCCTCTAAAGTTGTACAACCTGTAATAAAAAATAAAAATAAAATTATAACTAAAAATATTTTCTTCATTTCTCCTCCTAAATAAATTGTAAGTTTTCAAATTAGTATAAAAACATTATTTCATAGATTATATTATTTATTTTATTTTTTTTCAACTAGTTTTTATTTTAATATTAATTTACATAATATGTTTTATATGGACTTCTCATTAGAATTTATTTTGCTATATTTTTTAAAAAATTCCTCTTTTGTATAATATTTTCCAGTTGGAGCATAGCTACCTATATATTTATCAGCAAAATACTTTTTTACTCTTTCTCCATGTATTTTTTCTAATCTTTCTCTAACAGAATTATACCCATATTTAAAATTGCTATTAATTAATAAATTTCTATGTATTATTGTAGGTATTCGTCTTATTGTTTTTTTCGTTATTTTAGCACCAATTTGAGCACCATCATATGGTAGAAAAGTTATATTTTTCATATTTTCCTTAATAAAATCTTTTATTTCAGAAGTATTCGGCGCAATTATCATATGTACCCACAAATTACCTTTTTCATCTTTATAAGTTGCTACAGTTTCATCATTATATGCTCGCATTCCAATTGTAGAATCAAAGTTATTCATTGAAATAGACCAGTATCTCATATCATGAAAATTATGGTTAAATTTTTCTTTTCCAGATAAAGTTTTTGGGGTGCTAGGTACTTTAAATTGTAATTCAATAATTTCCCCATACCCTTTTGCAGATTCTGAAATTGTATAAGGCCTTATAGGTGTGCCTGCATAGATATTATGAACCGTGGGCCACTGACCACCACCAGGAGCTCGTAAAAAAGATATTTCTTTGAAAATATCTTTTTCAGGGTCTACCCTTTCCACATCTTTATTATTACCAGCTAATGATAGGAAAAATTTAACATTAGTATTATAAGCAGGTGGACAAGAAGTTGGAGTAGAAATTACTTCTTCAAGAGTTTTACAACTAGAGTCAAACGATTCTATAATGGGTAAGGCAATATCATCATTTTTTTGCCCATGTATTTTATATCCACTATCTGGCAAGTATACTCTAAGTGCAACTGCTGGTTTAGAGATATTATTTGGAATAATTATAATATTAGCTTTTCCATACTCTTTCATTAATTCCTTAAAAACATCTGAATCTTTTAAGCTTTCAGATATAAGCCATAAAGTAAAATCTCGTTTTTCTACACTTCTATCTACTCCTGACTTAAACGGATTAAAGCTCCCTTTGTCAGGCTTTATGTCTTTATCTAGTATTCCGTCTCCATAAGCAAATCCAGTAGAGTTATCGTATAGATTATAACTATAATATCTACAATGTGGAAATTTTCCTCTTAACCTAATAATTGGTAAAACTGAGATATTTTCTTCATTGCTACAATCTAAAGAATAAAACCAATATGTAGTATCCATATTAGGATATGCAAAGGATTTCCAAGGAAAGTAGCCATTCCAGCTATGACCCCACTGTGATGTACAAATACCTTTTTTCGTTTCTTCTATATATTTTTCATTATCCTTTTTCCAATATTTTTCAGCTTTATAATGTATTGTATTTGCATATTTCAAATGATCTACAAGTTTTCCCATAAATACATTGTTAGTTTTAGGATCATATTCTAATGGTATTGAAATATTTTTTTTATTATCTCGCATAAGTTCCTCCATAATTTTTTTATTTTAATAATATTCTCTAATTTATATCAATTTTCATCGCCTTTGTTTATAAATAAAAATTTTTTCTTAAAAAAGACAAAATATAAAAACCTTATATCTTGCCTTTTCATTTAGATAGCATGCATTAAAAGTTTAACCCTTAATGCCACTAGATGCAACTGACTCTACAAATTGCTTCTGGAATATAAGGAAAACAATTAAAAGAGGTATTGTAATCATTGAGGCAAAAGCAAATATATCTCCCCATAGTTTTGGGTCTTGTCCAAAAAAGTTTTGCATGGCAACTGGCAAAGGTCTAAAATTTTCTCCTCTTGTAACCATTAAAGGCCACAAGAAATCTCCCCACCTTTCAATTGAAGAAAGTATTGCTACAGAAGCTAAAACAGGTTTAGAAAGAGGTAGGGTAATAGTCCAAAATATTTTGAAAAAGCTAGCTCCATCTATTAGAGCAGCTTCATCAAGACTCTTTGGTAGACCTATAAAAAATTGGTAAAATAAAAATATATACAATGGTTGAGCAATAAAAGGTATTATTTGCACATGATAACTATTAATCCATCCAAATTTATTAACCATTAAAAGTAAAGGGATAACTATTGCTTCTATAGGAATAATTATAAGAGCTATTATAATAGACAGAATTAATTTTTTTCCTACAAAGTTTAGCCTAGCTAGTGCATAAGCTATCATGCTATTAACTACAAGCCCTAAACCAACAGTGCACCCAACTATAAAAACAGAATTGAAAAAAAATCTTAAAAAATTCATCTGAGTAATAACATCCTTATAGTTGCCAAACCCTAATTTTCCATAAGGTATAAAACCTTTTATACTACTCATATCTTTAATTATTTGTCCTTCATCAATTTTAATAGATGAGATTAACATAAAAATAGTAGGAAATATAAAAAATATTGCAAGTATTATAAGTAAAAAATAATTGCTTATAAAGTCAAAAAACTTTACTCCTGGTTTTCTAGTATCTTTCATTATTTATATATCCTCCTTATCATTTTTTAGAACAAATCTCTGTATCATAGAAATACATACAACAATTAAGAAGAAAAGTACTGCAAGGGCTGATGAATATCCAACTTTTAGCTTTTGAAAACCTTCTTTGTACATAAGAACCACACTAGTTATTGTAGCATTTTGAGGCCCTCCTTGTGTTAAAACCCAAACTTGAGTAAATAATTTAAAAGAAAGTATAGTGGTTGAAACCACAACAAACATAATAGTATTTCTAAGCATTGGTATGGTCACATTAAAAAATGACTGTACTTTATTAGCACCATCCATTTTTGCAGCTTCATAAAGCTCACTAGGGATATCTTGAAGTCCTGCTAAAAATAAAATCATTTGAAATCCTGCACCTTGCCATATAGATAAAATCATTATTGCTGGTAATGCTAGTTTAGGATCTCCAAGCCAGTCCTGAGGTCCAATTTGGCCAAATGAAATAACTTCTAATATCTTATTAATAGTACCTGCACTCGGATTATAAAGTAAATTCCAAACAACAGAAACAACAACCATAGTAATCACAACTGGGCTAAAATACAAAGTTCTAAAAAAGTTTACAAATTTCACCTTTTTATTTATTAACATTGCCATAGCTAAAGCTAAAGACGTTTGGATTGGCACAACAAAAAAAGCAAATATAAAGTTATTTAGTATTGATTTTAAAAAATCTGAAGAACTAAAAATACGCTTATAGTTTTCAAATCCTATAAATTTAGTTGGTAAGTTTGGGTTGGTAATAAGTCTTTGGTTAGTAAAAGATAAATAAATAGCTAAAATAAAAGGTATCAATAAAAACATACTTAGAAGAATAAGAGCAGGGGAAGCCATAATCCATCCAGTGGTATTTTCACTAATTGTATTTTTAGTTTTTTTCATAAAGTTTCCTCCATATGCACATAATTATATAGATGAAGATAATCCCAAAATTTATATAAAATAATTATTTAGCAGTTTTATATAAATTCTTTAGCAGATTTAATAAAATCGATTTCTCACATAAATATAAATTAATATATGAGAAATCGATTCTATTTTGTAATTAAAGTACTAATTTATTTATTGTAGGATATAACCTCCGTTATCAGCAATATCTTGGTCTATTATTTTAGATGCTTTATTTAGCTCTTTTTTTACATCAGCACCGTTCATAATATTTTGGATAGAGTCAGAAAATGTACTTGTAATAACAGGGTAGGCAGCTGTTTGCGGTCTTGCAATTGCACTACCACTTTCTAATTGCTCTCTAAAAACATACAATAATCCACCTTTTTGATACTCTGGTAACTTTGCTAATACAGACTTTCTTGAAGGAATAGCTCCATTTGCTGTTGTAAAGGCCTCTATATTTTCAGGCTCTAATAAATATTCTATAACTTTCCATGATAGTTCTGGATTTTTTGATTTAGATGTTATCCCAAAAGCCCAAGACCCCATGCCTGTTACAACTTTATCATTAAATTTAGGCATAGGAATAAGTACTAAGTCTTCACCTAAATTTTCTATGTGCGGAGTTTTCATCCAATGACCAACCCAAGAAAGCGCAGCAGTTTTTTTACCATAAAAATCATCATCACCTGCTGGTGATTTTAATGCATACTCTTTGTTAAATAATTCCTGAAACCAATTCATAGCTTCAACAGCCTCTACTCCATTTATTTTACCTTCACTAGAATCAAAGCTTTCTCTATTAATAAGGTCTCCTCCAAATCCTTGAATAATAGGTGAAAATCCATATGTAAACCACTCTCCAGCACCATAGTTCATTTTAAGGTCTAAAGGGTACTCTACTTCTTCTAATTCTTTTAATTTTTCTAGAGCTTCATTAAATTCATCTAAAGTCCAAGCATCAGCAATTGATGTAGGTATTCTAACTTCAGCTTTTTCTAAATATGATTTATTTCCCCAAAGTGCTAATCCTGAATCAAAAGTACCCACAACATACATTTTTCCATTATACATGCCCTGATCAATTATTGATGGTAACAAATCACCTTTTATTTCATCAGTAATATAGTCACTTATAGAAATAAGAGCACCAGACCATGCATAATTATAAGCATTTGGTCCATCAATTAACATTACATCTGGAAGGTCTCCAGAAAGTATAGCTCCGTTTACTTGTTCATTGTATGATCCATCAGGAAATCTCGTAACCTCCAGATTAATTTCATTTTGGGAAGAGTTAAAGTTTTCAAACAACTCATCAAATGCTGCCACTTCTTCAGGTTTTCCTGAGTTAACCCAAATGCTAACATTTTGTTTTTCTTTAGATTTTTCAGGCATTTTGTCATTATTTTTATTTTCGTTAACATCATCAGTCACTTCAATAGATTTGGATTCATTGCCCTCTGTTGTTTCTTGAGATGCGCCTCCCCCACATGCAAATAAAAACAGTGAAATACTACTTAGTAGTAATAATTTTTTAGCTAAACTCATACTTTCTTCCTCCTTAAAGTAAACTCCAAAAAAAATAAAGCATATTGAGCAAACGTTTGCACATATGCTATAATACATTATAATTCCTATAAGCTATTATTTCAAAATTAATTTTTAAAAAATGTAAGATTTAAAATAGATCTTGATTTTATTTACTTACATAGAAAATATTAAAACAAAAAGTTGTGCAACTCTGTGCACATGTAGTGAAATGTGCAAAACGATTAAAGGTTGTGAAAGTAGTGAAAAGTGCAAAACGATTAAACAGACAGACAAACAAACAAACAATTGATACACATACGTGAATTCTATGAACTATTTGCAATTTTCATGTATATTCCGCTCTGTTTCATACTCATTTTTGCCAATTGTGTGTTGTTAAAACAATAAGGGCATTTTCAAATCAAAGAGAGTCATTGGTTTGCAATCATTCTGATGACTGTATTCGCCGTTCTTTACTGTTTTAATATCTAAATCACAAAAGAATATAACAAAGAAAAATTAAAAACATGCACTGTACCTAAAAAATCTAATTAATTATTTATAATTGATTATAATTAAAATATTTACAAATGCTAGATCGGAAACAGCTCATTCGTAAAAATAAATGTCTTCTCTCTAGTACTAGTAGTATGTCTGAATGTAATTCGAGTTACGGTTTCTGGTTATACTTGTCCAATAAGCCAAAATGGATATAGAATTCGTTCTTTCCTACAATCATACTTAGATATTGGTGAAGCCATGCAATGTGGGGCAATTCTGGCTGTGAAGACTTAACGTCTCACAAATGTATGCATCTAGTTTATCAAAGTAGATAACAATATATATTCTACTTTTTCATTTTACTTGCAAATTTATTTGACGGAGAATTAATGTCAATTGGAAATTTCATTTACGACTGTATGCATAGATTTTTGAATTAAATAGTATAGCTTTGTTAGCGGACGTATAACCGCATCACTGTGATTATCATATAGGTAAAATATTTGTTTATCACATGTGTACAAATGCTTAGTAAATAGTTTTTTTCGCTTCATGGAGTTTACAACTAAATTTGTATATCTGTGTATATACCTTGTGCAGCTATGTTGAGTCAAATTGTTAGTATGATCTGGAAATCATTACCCGAGCTGTGCCCGCTGATAAAACCATCGGGTATGAGTCGAGTTTGTAATTTTCGTGTTGGAAATTTGATTTTCAGAAATAAAATATCTATCTATCTAGGATAAACAATTAACATAAGCTCCAAACAGTTTTCGGTCCGACTGTAAACAACAATCTACAACTACATAACAGAGACTATTATTACCCCACTTTTACCCTAAATACCACGCCCCAAGCAGGACAACTGCAGGTACCATTTTTAAAGTCTTTGGTATGACCCTGTAGCTGATTCGAACTCACGACCTCTCAGACGGAAAGCAGACGCGTTACCACTAGATTAAACCGTCTGCTGTTTACATCTATATAATGTAAGGGGCCTAAGATAATTTGAAAAATTTAGCGATGCACATCCCCACAATCAGAATGGATCACCATGCTCAACGCGCATGCGTCAGGGCACTTGTGTTTCAATTACGTTTAGTGGGTGGTGCAGTACCGCCCACTGTTTGTTAGCTGCTTTTTTAACCTTTTCGTCAGCTTGGGAAGCCAGGCCGACGCTACAGTAATGCAGTCAATAAAACGTGTCCGGCTAGAAGCATGACAATCGTACGGATTCATTTGAGGGCGTGTGGGCGTGGCAGGAGCAAAACCGAGATGCCATCAACGCTGTCATTGCATGGATAGGAAAAACATTTATATTTTCTGCGTTGAATTTTTAATTAAAAACGTATTTGAAAATTTATTTAAGCTTTTAACGTAAAATTCACATTTGGCAATTGACAAGCTATAAAGACTGTCACGAAACGTTTTCACAAGTTAACTTTTCATTTTTTTGTGCATAGCTGTAAATATGTTTGATTTTATTCGTCGTTACTTTCCATTACTGCACAGTAGTTTAGATTGCACTGACGCATTTGCCTTTAACAGTGTGAGTTTTTATTAACTAACACTGATTGATCATCTGTGTAAAGTTTTATCAGTGATTATCAATGTATTTTAATGGCAAATAAAGATTATATATATATATATATATATATATGTACTTGTAGGAGTAAAATAGATATTCGCGATAGTAATAATATAAGAATGCTTACAATGTCTAGCGGTTTTGCACACCGACCGTTCGATCGTTTTTCGTTCGTTCAGATTGTTTGATAATTATAGGCAAATGGAAGGTCAACACAGGTAAAAGAGGAAACCTTTTTTGTAACTTTTTGAACTGCTAGAACGCCGGAGAAGCATTTTCGAAGAGAAAATATGGAGTTATGCAGTTGTTAAAGGAAAGAACAATTGAAAGAAAAACTGCTTTATTCTCAAGACCAGTCCTTAATACTTGTCAATACTGGCAAACGGCGCGCGTGCGGCGAGAGAGAGAGAGAGAGAGAGAGAGAGAGAGAGAGAGAGAGAGAGAGAGAGAGAGAGAGAGAGAGAGAGAGAGAGAGAGGAGGCAGTATGTTCGCATAAAGCAAAAAATGTTACATTGGTGCGAGCCTCCCCCCTGGAGGGTGAGGCCCCATGGAAGTATCCCCACTTCCCCCCTCTGAAATAGGCCCTGTATAGAACTAGCGCTGCTCTCAAAACAAAGTACATACAGAAAAACAGATTTTACTAAAAATTTCAACTAGTCTGTATCTTGGGTATAATAATAAAAATCTTCCCTTTTTTTTCGTTTTACTAGCTTACTTGGGATCTTGAAGTTGCAATTAAGCTTTCTGTGTAGAAAATCGAATCTAGAAACACTTACCGTAGCTAATCCTATCTTTTGGGTCTATATTACAACTGAGCGTAAAGAATAGGAAATCTTTTGCTTAATTATTGAAAAGATTTGCTCTAGCAGCAAGTGGGGAATCTTATTAACGTTTTGGCTCATTAGCATAGCAAGTGCGTGCAAGGACCTGATCCATCTTCTGATGGAGGGGGGTTCATTATAACAGAAGTTGTTCAATACTATTGCATGTTTTTGCTGCATGATTACTTGCTTTGTGAACAGACATAGCCTTTGACATGCACGTTAAATTTGCTAAAAATTTCACTTTAATAAAACAGTTGTAGAAAACAAGTGTAAAGACTGTCCATCAGAGCCGCTCCCGTACGGCCAACGGCCTCTCAAATAAGCCCATTGATTTTCCATATTGATGTGTGTCCACTGAGTCCTGAAGTGGTCAGTTCGTTCAGGGATTTAGAGAGGGCTGACAAATTCTGCCTAATGCGTATTTCGCTTTGGCTCATAATGTGTTTGTTAATGGCAAATGACGACGTAGCGTGCCTATTTTATTAACGCTTGAATCGACTGGGATTTGGTGCATAAGATTAAAGTCGTCCATCTTTATGATAGAGCTGACAAGGGTTACTGTGTGGCAAATAAATCCTGAGATGATCAAACTTGCCTTTGCAATATATAATTGACAGTAGGCCTACTACTACTAGACAATCGTTTGATAGTGCTCATTTCAAGAACTCGGCAGGCAGCTTACTCAAACAATGACTTCAGAAAATTCTTCCAAGACCCGGCGATTAAAAAAATAAAAGAAACATTCAAATTTCAACTAAAGAGTTAAAAATATTATTGGAAAAACGTCAATTTTGAAAAATATTATCAGTAGGAGCGGTGCTAAAAAACACAAAGAGCCAAGGCTGCCTACATATGCCTATTAAACGATAAATGATTATTAAGGTTTACATCTTTTAAAAAGTTTGTGACTCTGAGCACAGACCAAGGGGGCACCGCCGGCAGGCTGAGAGAGAGAGAGAGAGAGAGAGAGCTGGTTCCATATTTTAATTATTTTGTTTGAGAAAAAGTTCTAAAACAATCAAGTCGGGTAGTGAGGGGGGGGGATGTGTTGAATTCTACGAGTCACAGCTCCAATCATACCGCTGCAAGATATCCGTAATCTTCTAAGTAGCCAGTTTATCTGTAAAATTTATACGTATGTGTATATATATAGTTGAACAAAAATACTGATAATTTGTAATTTGTACCATTAGATTTGCTTCATCCCTAGACATCTGTTCACTGGCTTCTGAACTCATTGCTCATGGGCCCCTCGACAGTAAGTGCACGAAACCTCAACAACAGAAACAACAACAAAGGAAAAATACATCAAAAATTCGAATAAAGTATTTAGCATTTGATACTCCATTATTATTCCTATAAAGGTTTCTATATATTATCCCAGGTTTCCTATAAAGCTAGTCTCTTGTAGATGGACTTCCGTTAAAGGAAGACATGATTTTTCATCTACTACCCCATTTTCAAGTCTGATAAAAAGTAAATATTTTAACACAATTATTACTGCAAAAGCGTTTCTAATAATTAAATAATAGATTAAAAACAAATTAACGGCGGGCGAGCCCAACTATTGATGACATCACAAACTAATAACTTTCAATAGCAAAAATATTCCACGAGGGTGTTGCACGTGTTTGTGAAAGAGAAAATTGATATTGTTGTACTAAAATAGGCAAGTTTCAAGAGAAAAATTCAAATTTCAAATTTACCGCTGTGTTTATGCATGAGCTGTCGAACGTGTGCAGTTCGTCACAAACGAACACATCTGAAATGAGAGATATAGCAGCTGTTTTTTATGTAAAGTGTTTCCGAAATGCAGGCGCAAGTGCCCGTCTAACCAGCAAATGGCGACAGTGTAACTGTGTTCGTGTGGTAATAATTCTTTCAAGCAAGTCATTTTTGAAAAAATAGTATGTTTACTTTCAATATTTTAAAGAGTAGATTGTTTTGACTTACAGTTTAAGATTGGGCCCGGTTTTGCTTTAACCAGTGCCCCTGCAAAGCATGTGTAAAGCATTGACGGGATAAAAAACCAATTCATTAACTACTGATATAATGGTGGTATGATGGCGACGTAGTCCAGAGATAGCTGGTCTACGGAATTATTCAACCTAAAGGACTCTTTATTTTAACTGTTCAATGTGGTTACTGGGTTTGGTGGGGGGGGGGGGAGGGGGGATTGTTCGAGGATCAATGAGTTAAGGACTAGGGGACATAAATGGATCTATTCATTAGCTTATGGTTGCTTAATAGTGTTTGAAACAAATGCATTTCTTTAATATCTGTGAAACTTATTGTTCTTTTTTTACATTTTTAGATAGAAAATCATATTACATTTTTTACATTTTTTAGATAGAAAAACGTTTTGTGATTCCGCGAGTCAATACACTGACTATATAATCTTAGTAGCAGAGCGAATGACTGGCTTGAGTGCAGATCGACTTATGAACAGGCTGAGTTCTTTAAGGGGCGTGTGCCAAAAAACATGATGGGCGTGGCTATCCTAGGAAAGGCGTCGTCCTCTAACAGAATATCTGAATCAGTTTTTACTTGACTTTGCTTGTACAATTATTGCACGGTGGATAATTATGGTGGTCGCACAGGGTGGATAACTTCAAACAAGGAAGACATGAGTGATAAAAACGACGTCTAATAGTTTGACAAACAACGTTTACTTCAATGTTAAGATTGACATCATTAGTATTAATATCGTCAGCTAATGTCATCGTGACCGTTATTAACATCACTGCAGTCGTTGTCGTCGTCATCGTCATCATCATCATCATCATCGTCATCTTCGTTAT
>JAQGDQ010000978.1:40000-50000 GCA_030141605.1 Tubiluchus corallicola | reverse complement strand
ACGTAGTGGTAGTGTACGTAGTGGTAGTGTACGTAGTGGTAGTGGTAGTGTACGTAGTGGTAGTGTACGTAGTGGTAGTGGTAGTGTACGTAGTGGTAGTGTACGTAGTGGTAGTGGTAGTGGTAGTGTACGTAGTGGTAGTGTACGTAGTGATAGTGGTAGTGTACGTAGTGGTAGTGGTAGTGTACGTAGTGGTAGTGTACGTAGTGGTAGTGTACGTAGTGGTAGTGGTAGTGTACGTAGTGGTAGTGTACGTAGTGGTAGTGTACGTAGTGGTAGTGGTAGTGTACGTAGTGGTAGTGTACGTAGTGGTAGTGTACGTAGTGGTAGTGTACGTAGTGGTAGTGTACGTAGTGGTAGTGGTAGTGTACGTAGTGGTAGTGTACGTAGTGGTAGTGTACGTAGTGGTACTGGTAGTGGTAGTGTACGTAGTGGTAGTGGTAGTGTACGTAGTGGTAGTGGTACTGGTAGTAAAAGGGGTAGTACAACAAAAAACCTCCAGGCACAAAAATCTGTGAATTAGGAAACACGGCTGAACGTCATGGCTGCAGGTTTTCAACGTGGATCTACGAGAACCTAAACGTCATGGCTACAGGTTTTCAACGTGGATCTACGAGAACCTACACGTCATGGCTACAGGTTTTCAACGTGGATCTACGAGAACCTACACGTCATGGCTACAAGTTTTCAACGTGGATCTACGAGAACCTACACGTCATGGCTACAAGTTTTCAACGTGGATCTACGTGAACCTAAAGGGAACAGGCTGAGTTAACTGAGAAAATGTGCACCCAGTACACTGTAGGAATTTTCAATTTTGACATAATATTTCTTCAGGTAATAGCTATTTATGCTAACCAGTTTTCCCCTTATTAAGTCTTCCTTGGCCAGGGTGTTTGTCTGCACCTCTTTTTATGATAGGAAGGTTCCTCATTTTTTGCTCATTGTCATTTTATTTATTTTCAAATTTGTAAATTTTAGTGCACAATCAATGGCATACTTATTCATATAGACATCTTATTTAGAATAACTGATAGAAACAGTGCAAGCAGAGTATACTGACGTTCTAAATAGACTGACCCGCGACACAAATTTATAATACCTACAACTTAATATTTTTATTATTAAGTAAATAACAATTACGTGTGTTATAGTTTTACATGTCAAATGTAGACCTGCGTTAACTCAAATGTAGATTTAGGTAATTCAAATGTGTCTTGGTAGCTCAAATGTAGACTTAGGTAGCTCAAATGTGTTAACAATGGTTTTCAAGAAATCTTAAGCGCTTTTGGTAAGTCAAATGTAGATACATTTTAAGTCAAATGTGACATTGGTATCTCAAATGTGGATAGGTGGCAAAGTTTAAGGATGTTAAATTTAATCTTTTTTTAATTTCAATTTAATAATTGCTCCTAAGTTAAAATAACGTTATAGGCCTACTAAGAGATGCACTATCTTTGGTTTATCTTTTTCTAATTTGCGCTTAAATAACTTCATTACCGATTTATTCAAAGTAATGCATCTACATTTGACTTACCTAAGTCACATTTGAGTTACCAAAACACATTCGAAATTCCTATGTCTACATTTGACTTACCTAAGTCATATTTGAACTTTCTATGTCTACATTTGACTTACCTAAGTCACATTTGAACTTTCCTGTGTCTACATTTGACGTGTAAAACCTATAAATAGACTGACCCGCGACATAAAGTTATAATACTTACAATTTAATATTTTTATTATTAAGTAAATAACAATTACGTGTACTAATACTTTTTGGAAAAAACTACATTACCACTTGAAAGAGGGGGAATTAAACGCAACACACTACCAGCCAATTATTACCCAGTGCAATGGCCGGGGACAATACCAGAAACAGTTTCTTGTAGATAAAACAAAGGAAGTTTCAGAAAAGCAGAACATAAAACAGGTTGGAGTGCAAAGCTCTCCTTATCTCCAATTGCGCAACGTTGACATTTTGCCTAGAGAAAATCTAGGACTAGAAAATAGCAGGCAAATAATTACGTACTGGGCTTATTTGAGCTAAAGCTAATAACAGCGAAGGGGCAGATCTAGTCACTGATGCTGTTAAAATGATTCTTTCAGCAAGTAATTAGCTTATGAAAACGTAAAAGGACAAGCCAAGTTTTCCCACAAGTGAATTTAAGTTGTTTTTTCTGTTGGCAAACAGCCGGGCTTGTTATTTCAATTCTTCACCACCCACCGCCATTGTTTTACGTTTGTAAGATCCGCCCGGTGACTATGGATATTTCCTATTACTAGAGAAAAGGTTCGTAGATTCGATTGTGGTGATTTCACGCCTGCGGTAATGTCACTGTCCCTAGCAGTTGAGAATCATAGCTGTTTGAAATTTCTGCCAAATGGAAAAAATGCCACAAAGTACCTACATAAAATAGAAAGGCACCTAGGAAAACCCAAGAAGAGGTCTATTGATTTAGAGGTCTTTTTTTTCTGAGCAAACCCCAGTACTTGACAGCATTCTTTTTTAGTTACAAAATGGCCGCTATGCACTCAGTAAAGAATTAAAAAATAAACTCTTAAAAAAGTACACTTTTTACAAAAGTACGAAAAAGTACACTTGATACATAAGTTTAAAAAATATACTTTATAAAACAAAAATTAATAATGAAATACAGTAACGACAAATTCGAATATCTGATGTACCAAAATGGCGCAGAAAAAATGGGCTAGGCAAAAAATGCAGTTTAAAAATGACACAGGAAAATTAAGAAGTTGTGGAGTATACAAAAAATATACAAAAAATTTGCTGTGTATTATCGTTGAATAAGTATTTTGCCTAGAAGAGTGAACAAACGCGATAGTTCATCAAGACGCATCGCCTACAAATTGTTAGCGTGGTTGTGTGGTAGCTGGTGACTTGGTGAGCGGTTTGACCTGTGGCCCTTTGACTGGTGGTCCTTTAACTGATTGTTGTTTGACCTGCACCCGGAAGTATAGCCTATAACTTCCGTCAGTACTGTTAGTAATTTTTAATACTGACAATGTGCGTTGTGTCAAAACGTAGCGACTTTCTCTTAGTGTAATTGCATGATTTTGATGTAATATACGTATATATACTATGTGATAGATATAGTCCTTAGGACTATAGTGCTAACGTCTTTTAAACAAACTGAAATAAATGCACTTGATTATTTTGCTTATATATTTAAATAATTGACTAACTGTGTATATGTTTAACAAATACAATAGTTTATGTCAGTACACAGGTATAGATATCTATATAGATGTCTATATAAAATAATATGTGCATGTGTATACATAGTTAGTGTAAATATATATACATGTAGTTCATATACATATATATATATATATATATATATATATATATATATATATATATATATATATATATATATATATATATATATATCTGTGTGTGAGTGTTGTGTGTGCGTGCGTGCGTGCGTGCGTGCGTGCGCGTGCGTGTGTGTGTGTGTGTGTGTGTGTGTGTGTGTGTGTGTGTGTGTGTGTGTGTGTGTGTGTACGGAATATTCCTCAACATAACAAGTGGCACACGCACCTAACTTGTAGATTCTGAACTGAAGACTCGGAATTTTGAAATAATCTATTTCCGCTTCCTGTGTTTCAATCCCTCGGAGATACTATACTGAATTAGTACATTATGATATCCGCCAGCATTATCTCAGGAAGCGACGGCCATGGACGAATCGAGTTTCATTCTTTTATTTGTGTCTATTTGTTTCTGTTTCTTTTGTTGCCAAGCTGGCAATATACAGGTCCAATGTCCCGGATATCAGACATGTCCCGAAGACGTTGGCTTTTGTTCCTGCTGGATGAAGAGCCACCTCGCCACGACTTGTACAGAAGTCATCTGCGAACAACTAACTGCAGACGAGTTAAAGACGTCTATGTCCAAGATGGACAAACCAATCTACGAGTTATGGATACGTAAATATAAAGGAAGAGAGTTGCCGAGAGGTTTCCTTTCGTCTAAAAATGTCTCCAACGTCTTGGTCATGAACAACGAGCGGCTGACCATCCTGCAGAAACAAGTCTTCGGTACGGTGAAGGACGTTCAGGCTGTCTCGATTGTCATGAACCCAGAACTGACAAAGATTCATCGCAAGTCGTTTACTAACCTGAGAAAACTGAAGACACTGAATCTCAGCTGGAATCAGAAACTGAAGCTGCGCGATCTGAACCTGGAAAAGCAGCCGCTGCTGACGACCATCTATATGGTAGGAGACAACTTGTCTACATTCAAGTTGAGTCAGCATCCAAAAGCACTGGAAAAAACGGGGACATTTTATCTACAAGGTTAGATACTTGTTACAATGTATTTAGCAGCTTAACTTTCAGATTTATTTTGATTGATTTTCTTGTAAAAATGCTGTTGTACACCCCATTGAAATTGTAAGCATGTTTTGAACGTTTGTACGTAAGTCTAAATGCTTCAAAAGACATCCAGTGCTGATGCACAAATTTACAAGTACAAGAGGCTTACTCTCACGCGGAAAATACCACCATTACAATGGTATAATTGTTTTTTGTCTTTTATCATGCAATGATTCTCATTTAGTAAGGCTGTAGGTTTTGTTGAATTTTGATCAAAATGTTGAATTTTAATACCATATAATATGCCAGATATTACTCTGCATGGACCGAAGTTATATTTGCCTAAAATGAGAGCTAAATGGATGCTTTTTGATAGGTAATCCACTGGATTGTAGCTGTCCGATGCGTTGGATAAGAGAAGTCTGGTGGGATCCAGTCTCCCCATTCATGAATCTCAGAGGAACATGTTCCAAACCTTCTGCACAAAAAGGACGTCTCGTCAAGGACTTAAGCCTAAAAGAGTTCGGATGTGAGTGATGCAGGAGAGTCCAACGAACCGGTAGTAACCAAGAAACTTTAGGAAATACTGTTTATATTCATATGAACATTTATATTTATATGAACATGATTTCACTTAGCTTGAGGATTTTTAGAACAATGTTTTTTGCCTGGTTCAGAGAGATTACGTACGCTAATAATGGCTAGATGTTTTTAAATAAAATATAATCATCTTTTCGCATCCTTTGTAAGTTTGATAGAGTTCTATATCAGGAGCAAAAACACCCTCTTTAAATATTGGTTCACTAATCTACAAGGAGTCACAACATTGCCGAGGTGAGGGCGTTTACAATGTATCCGCCATCGCTAACTTTTTAGTCAACACCACACCAAATGGTTGAGGGGCAACCAGTAAACTGTCAACTGATCCATGTGTTTAATCACTAATTGAGAAAAGTCGCTGTTAACACTAGCATTTTCAAAGCCGAAAATTAAGCTAAAAGATATAATTAGCACCATTAGGACATTTACTTACCAAGGCACAAAAAACTGTTACAAAGTCATCAGAATAAAAATAAAGTTTAGCAAGTAGAGAGAGAAAGAGAGAGAGAGAGAGAGAGAGAGAGAGAGAGAGAGAGAGAGAGAGAGAGAGAGAGAGAGAGAGAGAGAGAGAGAGAGAGAGAGAGAGAGAGAGAGAGAGAGAGAGAGAGAGAGAGAGAGAGAGAGAGAGAGAGAGAGAGAGAGAGAGAGAGACTATAAAAAACTTGAAACATTTTTACGACGTACCTCTTTCTGTTATTTGTATCTCTCTCTCTCTCTCTCTCTCTCTCTCTCTCTCTCTCTCTATGCGCAGTTTTTTGTGCTATGTAGATTTTTTAGTTTGCCATTTTATCACTATTTTTAGTCTATTGTTATTGGCTTAAATCCAAATGACTATTGACAGATCAAATAGCTGTCAGTTTTAAAATTTTATTAATTTTAAAGGCAGAAAATATTCTCGTATCCCATGGGATACAACGGGTATGAAAGGGTTAAATTAAGAGCAGTTCACAATAAGTCTGCATTATGACTGAAAGTTGGCAGTTTTACTAAATATGAGCTTTTCGTCAGAGTATAGTCAAATAAGGTCACCGTTATCTTGGACACAATGCAGACGTAATACGGAGAAGTAATCATCGAATGCTCTCAGCATCCAGTACCATCATCACCGTCGAATTATTTCAATTCCAAATTCCCGGAACAAAGCGTCGGAAAAAACCGGAAAAAAGTCGACGCGTCGTTTTCGTGCATTTGCAGTAGCCATATACCGCGCGCTGTACGCGACAAATTAATTTAATTAAAACTAGTAAAACTGATGCCCTGGGAATCACGGTCGCCATGGATACGCCTCATCTTGGTTTTCTCCATTCGGCTGCTGAACGATGTTTTCAATTAAGTCTGGAAATGGGTTAAGGAAGATGTAGGTCATGCTAACTCTTTCATAAGCGAATGTCCAATTGTTGATAAGAGCTGCGGATTTGAATTTCTTATAGGAAGGAATATGGGTTGGGGGTTTGAGTAGAGTAAAGGTTCCGTGCTGCAGATGTAATACAGGGCGTTCCAAAAAAACGGCAAACTAACAAAAGATTTACACAATGCAAAGCCCAACCATCACTGTGGTCATATCAAGTTTTTTATGGAAAAATTTGAATAATGACGAATAAACTATTATTATAAAAAATTATATAATTATTAAAAATGTTACAATGACGAATATTATTTTTGCTTCGTTGCAAAATCACTGTATTTTACATTTAATTAAGAGCTGATTAATTTTGCCACATTTGTCATATCTTTACTGCACTGTTTCTTTCGGAACACCTTGTATAATGCACCCAGGTTATACTTACACGAACAAGATTTTTTTGAAGACGTTAAACCAAAAATAAAGACGCAAAAATATAACCCCCCCCAAAAAAAACAAAGAGAAAGGGTGCAGGGATAGAAGTGCTTTTATTGTCTCATGTAATTATATGTATGCGCGAAAGCAATAATAAATTTCAGTTCTGAAAAGGTTTACCACTCCACTGAGACTCGAACCCAATACTTTCTACTTTCCGGGGAGCTATACTTACAGTTACACCACTGAGGTACATGATTTTTCAGATTCAGATATTTATACTATAAGCCACTAGACATTCTTATACAAGTCGGCACTCTACATACCAGTATTTAGTGTCACAGCCTAGTTGATGTTCACGGTGTGGCGGGACCAAAACTTCGCTCATTGCGAAGAATAACCTCCAAGTTGAAACACTAAATTGACGGAGATTTTTATGTCCTCCGTCAACGAGAGAAACAGTTAGAGACAGGGCAAACTGTTCAAAATAGCTTTCTTGATGGTCACACATCTACTTACTGACCAGGCTCGGCATTCCTTAACTTTAGTCACAAAGCACACACTGTGATTTCCTGTACAATGTACTAGAAAGAACTAAAAACAAAGACACAGACTCAATAGTTCTCAAATTAATCTGTAACCTCTTAAAATAAGATCACACAAACTAATTTCACAGACAAAATTCACTGGTAGACAACAACACAACTTGTTAACAATACAATAAATATGTTAAGGTGGCTATATTTAAATAAGAAAAATATCAGATTGTGCGTAATAAAAGCAGTTGAAAGCTTCACTATAGCCACTTTAATACTATAAATTGCCCACGTACGATAGGACGTAGGTCAAAGGTCTCAGTCAAAGGACCACCGGGCATAGGAGCACCAGACAGAGTACCACCACTCAAAGAATTATTGGCTAAAGAAGCGTCAGACAAAGGACAACATAAAGCACAAGACAACACAAAAGATCAGCAAAAAATCATTTCACACTCTTTTGCTCTCTGCTGTGACAGTATTAGTATTTTTTACAGAAATTGTAACTTCCACATTATTTATTTTGTCATGTTCATTTTTTAAACTATTTTATAAGGTCAATAATGACTATTTTTATGCACTTGTAACAAAGAAATACTCATACTAAAATAGTGACGTCAAGGAAGATAACCAAGTCTTTATCATTAACCCTTTCATACCCATTGTATCCCATGGGATACGAGAATATCCTCTGCCTTTAAAATTAATAAAATTTTAAAACTGAGAGTTATTTGATCTGTTAATAGTTATTTTGATTTATGCCAATTACAATAGACTAAAATAGTGATAAAATGGCAAACTAAAAAATCTACATAGCACAAAAAACTGTATAAGGTACAGTACTTTAGAGACGACTTTGTACAGATCAGCATAGCACACTTACTAAATGTCTTAAATACTTTAAAAAATTATGAGCATTTGCTTTTTATCATGTTTACCAACCATTAGCACACGGGCACAGGTAGAAAAAAATAATTATTATGTGTAAACAAGATAGACATACTGAACAAAAGTACCAAGCCAAAAAATGTTTTCTTATTAAAAAAATAATTTGGGACTGAAAGGGTTAATTGTATTAACATTGGGCAACAAGCAGTAGTCGGTTAAAGCCAATGTGTTACCCCAACGAGAAAGACATCTACAGTACACGGCTAAGTTTGTTTTTATAACAAGAACGGCACACCTGTGTGAAATTTTGATTGCAATTGTGTAGCTACATTACTTCAGAAACTGTCACTGATATATGCTAATTGAGATCAAGCATTTCTTGTCCTCATTAAAACATTTCCCTGTTACGACAAACGTAATGACTTGTCTTCTGTTCAGATATCCGAAGCGAGCTGCAGTTTGAATAATATCAAACCGACGAAAAACCATCTACGACAATTAGTCAGTTAATTAAGCAGTCAGTATCTGTTACAAACGATGTTTTCATATTAATAACTCCCGAAAAACCTCTACTCCTCAAGCCAACTCAATAAAAACAACTCCTAGGCTCGGGTTTCGCGTGCTCCCGTATGAAACAATAAAGCCTTACCCCGACTCCATGATTCTAGTAGTAAAATTATCTAACACTATAGAACCCCAGAACCACGTGTTACACCTCGTTTATAGGGTGGCTGTACCTGCCTTCCATGACATTGAGAATTAGAGTACGTTGCCTATAAACATGGCGTCACACTTTTTAAAGTATCTAGTTACTTTACAAAGTCTTACCCCGACTTCAGGATTCTAGTAGTAAAATTATCTAACACTATAGAACCCCAGAACCACGTGTTACACCTCGGTTATAGGGTGGCTGTACCTGCCTTCAATGACATTGAGAATTAGAGTACGTTACCTATAAACATGGCGTCACACTTTTTAAAGCATCTAGTTACTTTTTCATCTGTTGATCTGGTGTATCTCTTATTTGTTAGTCTTGTTTACAGCTGAGTGTTTCAACTTTTTGGACTTTTTTTAATGTACGAAATTAATTTTAAATAAAAATGGAATAAAATCATATAAGACATTTATCAATCATTATTATAAATGATTTTTATTTAAAATCATTGAAATATTAAAATTATTTAAATATATTTTATGCATATGTGTCTTGCATAGTACAGTTTGTGTACATTAATAGCAAAATAGATTATTATTATAATATTATTATCGCCAAAAATTATCAACCATTCTTTACGAAATAGAATATTAACCGTGATTAAAAGTTGCAGATTCGCTCAAGTTGCTGTCAGCATTTCCACGGAAGGCTTTTGACCAGTGGTCCTCAGTCCACCATTTGACCGGTGGTCCTTTTCATAATATGATCATAATTACATACATTTTTCTCTCTCAAAATCCTATCTGATTGAAACAGGTTCATGTTTTTAGGCTATCTTAATCTGTCGTCTTTCAATTTTCATACAAATTTTGTGGACTCTCCAGCATTTTACCAAGTTTACGTAAGTATGGAAAACGTTTCGTGCGTTTAAGCATGTTCGCTAAGCTCCAGAAATTCACTAATGCGACTAATATTTCCACAGCATCTTCTCTCTTCCATCATCTGCCTGCAGCATGTTGGTCAGCACGCTGGACGCTGGTCAGATTGCTGGGACGGCCGGATTATTTACGACCGAGGCAAAACTAGCGCACGCCTGTTTGTGTTGTGTTGCAAGTGTTAAAATAGGCTTTTGGGCAAACATGTTTTTGGTGGCAGATCCACGCACTGCAGTGAGTGGCAGATCCACGCATTGCAGTTGGTGGC
>JAQGDQ010000978.1:30000-37500 GCA_030141605.1 Tubiluchus corallicola | reverse complement strand
TGGTCAAGAAAGCTCGTGTACATACATCAATGCCTATGCACTTACATCTACAAACAGTTCTTCCAATACTGTGGCTCCATCTTCAGGCAGAAAGAGTGTATTTGTTTCCTTGTTTGTTAGGCAGAAGTCGCCTGTTCGGTCGGCCAAGTCGCAGGCCTATTATAAAATTGTCTTACATAGAAATGGCACTTAGTTTATAAAAACGCAGTTAGATAAACTGGATGAATTGCTTCAAAGATACCTAATTCATAGTGTAAAATGGCTATTTAATAGTTTATTTAAGTGTTACGTGGAAAAATACAGGGTTAGAATAGATCCTTTCGGAGAATCAAATCCACAAACAAAATGATTTTCAATAAATTACTAACAAAACAAACTTTGAAATAAGTATATAGAATTACTTACAGTAAAACAGTAATAATTAATTTTTGCGCAGAACACCAACGTCATTAACGCCAGTGATAAAAATATTTTATATTTCATATTATTTTATTACTGCCTTAGAACAGGTAGATGTATCATAAGTTACAAAACAATTACTAGATCAATTACGCCAGTTTCAACAGTGAAATATAAAAACACTGAAACTACGCAGTACAAATCATACACAAACAACAAACATAATCAGCAAATTGCAAAAAATAAATAGTTCTACAATAACAATAATACTAACACTAACAAAGCCCCCGCAAAAAATTTGCTTATAAATACACTTATAATCAATAATACGCGAACATCCTACACAGTCCTCATTTATAATGCAAAGCCAGCAGCAGCAGCTTTTACTGAATTAAAGTTATAGACAGAGTATAATGGATGACGTCAGAACAATGGGTTTGCGTCAGCAGTTTTCCAAGCGAATGGTGCCGTCGTCCGAGCTGTAGCCTCGAATCTTATATATATATAAATATATGTATAACATACCAGCAGAATTAATCTATAGATACTATGGTTGCAATAGTTTCTTGTTTCTGCATCCTATCAGTTGTACATTAATAACTAAAAACAGAGACTCAAACAATATTTAATTAATAATCCATGGGATATTCATAATCCAGTGTCAAATTTATTAAATTTCTTATTAAAACTAAAAAGGACTCTACATAATTTGTTATTAACATCTTCGCTTGGCACGTCATCAAATTTACTCTGTACGATTTATAATTATTCGCATGTTTCAGAGCTGTAAAGCATGGTCGACTGAACAATTTCTTCAAACATTTTTATTCCCGTAAGACGGTTAGTATTGTATTTAGGGTGTTTTTCATGATGTAAGATACTTTTAATATTTTATCTTTATACTTGATGGAGTTTTGCCGAACAGAACCTGCTGCAAACAACACAAAACGAAAGTATTTTTAAGACTGTACTGCTTCTAGATTTTGGGAACCATAAAACGTTTTAAGCTTTTTAAACCCTACCTGTCTTATTGAATAAGATAAGTTGAGTCGTTTGAGCATTGACCTCATGTATTCTTTCCTCACAATATTTTCTTTTATCTTGTTCAAACTGTATTGTAGAAAGTATTCGCATCCAAAAATTAATATCATCTTTCTGTCTTTTTTATGTAAGTAATTTGTTTGTCTCAAAACTTTTAAGAAATGAAAATAAAAAAAACTAATAAACTTTAAATTTGCAAAGAGTCTAGCTGGCAAAAAGACCAACACTCACTAGGTCAGCCAACCTTACTCAAATTTAAAGAAAATTAAGTGGCCTGTCTGGTGAATATACACAAATAAATAATAATCAACAGTTTGAAAACAAAAATAACTTGACAAAAATTCTGATACTATGTTCAAATGAGCTAAAATTAAAAATGGCAAATAAGATGAAACAGAATTTAAATAAGTGAACAAAACAAAAAAATTGATTTGAAATCAAAAGACTCAATCTCTCTCTCTCTCTCTTTATCTGTCTTTCTTTCTCATACTGTCTTCTTCCTGTCTCTCCATTTCTATCTATCTTCTTCCATACGTCTCTGCTTCATTACCTGTCCGTCTTACTGCTTCCCTTTTCTCCTTCCATCTCCGTTTTTCTGCTCCCTCCCCCCGTTCCCTCTCGCTCCTATTGGTTTGACGAATGCTTTCAACCGAGAGCACCTACGATGCATATGTGCATACAATTCAATTCAATTCAAAACGTGCATTTATTTCCATATTCATGATATAACTGAGGCAAGTAAATGTGCTTAATTATCACAACGGAAATAGGATGGCGAAAGACCAAGAAGGTCAACTAGTCAAGCCATCCTTCAATGGATGTATGTGATTATTGGGATGACACTGTAGCTATTTCACTCATGAATAATAGTGAAATTACATTATTACTATTTTACTTAGCAACTTGATCTGTTTAAAATTCACTAATCAACTTTAAATACCTGAAGGATGAAAATGCAATCAAAGATATCTAAACATACAGGAAAATGATGAAGAAAAAGCAATGGTAAGTAAAAGCCAAATAATGTGGTACAAATGAATGTAAAAATGATCAAAATTCGTTATATCGTCCATGTATAACTCAAAATGAGAAAAACATGCAAAATAATAACAATAATAATAAATAAAAAATAATAAAAAACAAATTAAATGAAGTGAAAAGTAAGCTAGCCAATCAGAAATTTAAACAAGCTTTCAAATAGGGAACTGAATCAAACTGCAAAATACATGCATTAAAATAATAACAAAAGGATCTGATTAATAAACAAAACAAAAGAAAAACAAATAAGATCACCTAAGTTTGAGTCTAATACACAAAATTGATACTGCTGACTAATTTGTGATTGTAATTCATGCAGACGTATCCTAATAAATACACGAATATGATATTTTCCTAGATAATAAACTTGTGACAGAGTTTTCCTATCATAAAGCACTATTATCACATATTTGTGTATGCTGGAAATTATCAAAATAGAAAAATATCTGTAAGTTTATACAACGACGATAATTTTCTGTGTGCTTACACAACGTAAGAGTTAGCGTCGAAATGCGAGCTTTAAAGGACAAGAAAAGGGGCACCCGAAGTAAGTTTCAGAAAAATCGCTTTAAAAAATAATATTACTTTATAGCAATTTTATGCGTATCTCTTACTCGCACTGAAAGGAATTTTAGTTTGTTTTCATTTTAAATCTCCCGCAATACTGTTCCGAAGTCGCCATTACATGACGTCATGTACCAAACGTAAATCAAGGGAAGAGAAAGCAATGTTAAATTATGTCTCAAAAGACTTTCCTTGCAAATCTATATTACTTACATTTTCGCTTACCTGCTAGAAAGACTTATGTAACTAAAAAAGAAAATTGTTACCTACAGGGTGCACCACTCACTAACCAAAAAAGTATTTTTAATTTTATTGACAAGATACAGTAATTTGAAATTTTATTTAGTTAGTGACTTGTGCGCTACGAATGCTCTAATTATATTTTCAGACTTTACAAAATGTTACCTAAACTTGTTTCAATTGACCTGTCGTGAAAATGGCTGCGTCCAACGGTCATCGCGGGAGTTTAAATTTACATGTTTTATACAGCGTGACTGCCCATTGATGTCCTGCATGTAAAAAGGCAGTATGTAAGCGATATAAAATTTCAAAACGAATTTTTCAAGCTTCATGTTTGTGAAGGGTTTTCTTGTACTTTAAGTTTAGAATTATTACCCAGTATAGAGCGAATGCAGAATGTCCTGTACAAATTATAAAGGGAACAAAAACCGCTGTAAGCAACAACGTGAACTTTTCGTTGTGTTGGAAGTGGGCGAGTCGGAAGCCATGCATGTATAAAACCGGAACACGTTTTCTACAGCCGTCACTTGTCTGGGCGACTTCAAGCAATGTTTGCGTGCTGTCGTCTTCTTTCCCAAATGCCAAAAAAGTTTTTAATATTTTTGTGATAGAAATGCAGATATTGTGTGTCTGGGGAGTTAATTGAGCACAAGCCTTGAAGGTAAGTAGATGCTATAATTATCACTAGTAATTTGAGGTTATAAGACTCTTAATAACAATTACGGTATGAATGATCAGAATGAAATGGTTTTGAAATTTCTAACATGGCGTCCCACAAAAAGTATTCGGCTACTTGAATGCAAAACGTAATGCAGAATAATTGTGGAATGTGACAGGGACAG
This sequence comes from Tubiluchus corallicola, assembly GCA_030141605.1. Lineage (NCBI taxonomy): Eukaryota > Metazoa > Priapulida > Priapulimorpha > Priapulimorphida > Tubiluchidae > Tubiluchus > Tubiluchus corallicola. The sequence goes on along the minus strand of JAQGDQ010000978.1, from coordinate 33,376 downwards.
ACCAAAGTTTTCATATACTATCCCATTTTCAAGTCAGATAAAAAGTACACATTTTAACATAATTAATACCGAAAAAACGTTTCTTATAATTAAATAATAGATTAAAAACTTAATTAGCGGCAGGCAATCCCAACTAATGATGACATCATAAACTAACATAATTTTCAACATCAAAAATATTCCACGAGGGTGTTGCACGTGTTTGTAAAAGAGAAAATTGAAGTACAGCGCTACTGTAAGATATTCAGTGTGTTGTACTATAAGTAGGCGACTTTTTAGACAAAAATTCTTTCAAATTTACCGCTGTGCTCATGCATGAGTTGTTGAACGTGTGTAGTTCGTCACAAACTGGCGAAAACATCTAAAACATTCAGTTACTGAGTTTTTCCATAAAAATTTTACAGAGGTATAAATTTCGGCTGAACCAAACTCGAAGTTCCTATGAAGAAACGTCCCAGTTTTTTCACATTTGCCAGTTACCACGTAGAAATGCAGCCGTCTTTCAAATAGGTATGCTTTACCTGGTATTTTGATTATTATTAACTATCCATACGAGTGCCAAGAAAATGCACTTTATAGATCACCGTACGCGTTAAATTATAGTAATATTGCAAATTTATTTGACGGAGAATTAATGTCGATTGGAAATTTCATTTACGACTGTATGCATAGATTTTTGAATTAAATAGTATAGCTTTGTTAGCGGACATATAACCGCATCACTGTGATTATCATATAGGTAAAATATTTGTTTATCACATGTGCACAAATGCTTAGTTAATAGTTTTTTTTCGCTTCATAGAGTTTACAACTAAATTTGTATATCTGTGTATATACCTCGTGCAGCTATGTTGAGTCAAATTGTTAGTATGATCTGGAAATCATTACCCGAGCTCTGCCCGCTGATAAAACCATCGGGTATGCGTCGAGTTAGTAATTTTCGTGTTGGAAATTTGATTTTCAGAAATAAACTATCAATCTATCTATCTACTCTTACCCCTTTTTATAAGTATAATTAGCCATTTCGACAAGTTGGTTTGTGACGGTACATTTATTACCCATTTCATAAATTTATTAATGTATTGATAAGAGTTTTCCTCTCCCCTCAAAAGCAAAATGAGTTCATCCACAAACTTCAGCAGTTCATCTACAGTCTTTTGAAAGAAATGGATTGTGAACGTCCATTTACCACGTTTCCTAAAAACTATTCATGGATTGATAAAATCATTTCTTCACCCCTTTAAAGCAAAATGGGTTTGTCCACGGGCTTCAGGCATTCATCTGCAGTCTTATGAATGAATGTTTCCGACCTTGAACAATTTCAGGTTTACAGGTTTGAATTTCGCACTAAATGTGGGTCACAGAAGCCTTTATTCATGCTGCAGAAAGAAATTCACAGTCGTTTGTAAGCTGTAATTTGGGTGCTGCTGTTAAAATAAGTTGATTTTATAACGTAAATTACAATACTACACGTATTCACAGTAAGTCTTCGAATGCTTCTAGAAGATGAAAACGGTTTTTGTAAGTACAAGTCATTTAATTAAAATTAATACATTTCTTGACGTAATTGTTTCGTAGTAAATGCATTAAAAATGATAACATGGTTTGTCGATCCACTAAACAGTCAAATCTACTTTTTATTCTACTGCAAATCTAATTCTGGTACAAATAAGCATTACAAATTATGAAATTTTAAACTGTTACAAGAAACTCAGGGAACCAACTTCGTTAGCTAGTCGTTAGCTACATTGCATGGTATTTCCTTTTTAATTGTAATCAAGCTTTTACAATCATGCCTTATATTAATTATGATAATTATGCCTTTACTTTTATAATTATTAGTTAATATTTTTTACTTCTGAATACTGTTGCAAACAGTGCAAAGAAAAACCTCATGTATGGGGACTGCATATGTAATATAAAAATAAAATAAAAATTGTTTATAATCTATCACTATAATTTCGGTAATAAATTGTTATTCCTTCTTTGCTTAGAATTGTTTTTCTTTTTTCTTTTTTAGGGCGTTTCCCGATGACATTTTGCTGTAGTGGGAGGTACTGGAACTGTGGAAATGTCACTCTGGGAGAACAGGCCTACCGGGTCAATGCCTTTCGATACCCTGATAACATTCTGCCCCGCCTGCTCTTGTTCGACGGCGTTAGTAAAGTTTATTTTTATACTTTTCATGAGAACCATTATGGTACAATTATTTAATTTGTCTTGAAAATAAAGCATTTGCAGATGTGGTGTCAGTTATGTTTCTGGTACATAGCCTGAAATGGAACGAGTATATGTAACGTTCAACAATCGCAGTATATGCTTAGCGATCAAAGTTTGGCAACATTAAGACTCGATCAGTAAATGGAAAATTACTTCTACTTGCGGTCTGTATAAAAAAACAGCTTTGGCCAAAAGAAAGCAACTTTGAAAAGGATCATGGTTGAACCCTGAATTTGAACCGGGAACTTTTGAACAAAAGAAAAGAAGGTAAGCGAACATTTAGAAGTAATGTACGTGCTGATGAGCTATTAGGATTGGACAGAAGAAAATCATTTTAATTACTCTAAATTTAAATTTAAGGTGTATTGTCATCATATTTTTTGAGCTTTGGATAGTGCTGCCACCTTCAGGTGTTATTGTTAACATTATTAAATCTTTCTCTTTACTGTTTAAATTTTCATTGGCTTCTATAGTCTTGTAGGAATGCATAATCTCTAAACCTGTTTTCACACCTAAATAATTTAACCTGTAGTTTCTGTCACTTGGTTTTCTGTTTGCAACATGACACTACTTCACTGTTTATGCAGACACTTCAGAATAAAATCTTAAAACTAAATTTCAAGTTTTTTGGTTTCTTCAAACCAAGGATCATATGATAATCAAACCATAGTTTAATTTCAATTTACAGTGCACTGGATGGATCCACAATCTAATAACGTCTGTGACATTGAGACACAGAAGACAGTCTACTATCCTCACTGGAAGAACATGGTATGCGAGCGTCAGCCAAAAGTTGAACAGGAGGACGACAAGAGGAACATGAAGATATCAGCGAATTAGAGGAAGTAGAAAAGTTGATGTTGGGTCAAGAAGTTATTCATCCGACCTGTCACGCACCCCTTAACAAAAATTTGTAAGTAATTTCTGCTGTGTTAAATGCCAAAGGTCGTCTGTGTGTTAGTAAAACTGAATAAAAGAGGTGCTGTAGTTTTAAAAAGTCGTGTTTAGTAGATCACGTGAGACAGTGGTCATTGTTTGTGTCAATGTATTCTTTAAAATGATGTACAAGAATGGACGTGTTGTGTTAGTTTTGTAATGTCAAATGTATAAGTAGTGTAAATGTAATGAGTGAAATTTATGTAATGTAAAGCATGTT
>JAQGDQ010000978.1:0-25000 GCA_030141605.1 Tubiluchus corallicola | reverse complement strand
AAGTTGGTGTAGGCCACGCATTTGCAAACTTGTTTTAATGACGTTTTTGCGTTAAGATTTTGAGTTGTACTTTAAAGAATTTGGCGGAATTAATTAAAAACAGACCAATTGTTGATAAAAATATTATGCTTAATCAGAGGTAATGGCCGTTTTGTTTGGTTTCTAGTTTCAATTTCTATACTAACATAGAAAGTAATATTTACGTCACAAATGAACCAGTTCGCTCAACAGTTTCTCTCTACAGCAACATTAATGATGTTTTTTTAGATTTTTTTATATTTCAGTTTATTTAGATTTTATTAATTAATTTCATTGTCTCTACAGTAGGTCTTAATTGTTTTTCTGGCAGGCATGACACAATGGGAACAGTTTACCAGCCATACACTGACTATCATATAACAGTCTTCTTGGCCGATATCGATTTATTTAGATCATTTTGTCACAACAGCGCTATGATCAAAGTTTTTTGCACGTTTCAATATTATTTCATTTGTTTCACGTTATTTGGGCTGATCTCATGCCACGTATTCATAATGATTAATAAGCGAAAGTTCTGTTTTTCAGAAGAAATTTTACATGTTACGGTTAGTCTCCGGCAGGTGTCAGCAGCAGTTACTGGGTATCTCCGTGGTGCATAACCGAGAAACTTCAAGCTAAAGGATTTGACATGAAAATGAGCTGGTAAGAAAGGCCCTGTGGGGAAGAGGAGGAGCCCTGTGACATAATGAGAGTGAAGAGAAATTCCTGACATTCAAATTTTTCAAATGCACAGACTTTTGAGGTATGAGTACATTACATTGAACACTAGGACTGGTCCATAGACATGCGACCACTACTGTGGCCGCCGGTCATGCAGAATAGTTTTGAATGTTGCGTAGACATTCAGTCATTTTTGCTAATTTTTTTTTAAAAAGAGCTACAAGTTAGAAGGAGTACATTTGTAGTTGGAGCCTGAAGATGTTCAGCAATGTAAAATAGTTTTGACACAAAACTTAATCTAGTGGTTTTATGTTTGCACGGAATTTAGAGAAGGAGTAATAGATTAAAAGATATTTAACTAATTAGAGAAACTTGTAGAATGGCGTTACAAACTTATTATTAAAGAAATCAACTATTAAGAAAAAGTACAGACTCAGTGTTATTTGACATGCAAGTCAAAATTAAATAAGTGATGAAGACAGGATGATTTTTCATATAATACCCATTCTCAAGTCCGATAAAAAGTATACATTTTAACACAGTTATTACTGTAAAAGCGTTTCTAATAATTAAATAATAGATTAAATACTTAATCAACGGCAGGCGAGCCCAACTATAGATGACATGACAGATTAACGTAATTTCCAAGTGCAAAAAATATTCCACGAGCGTGTTGCATGTGTTTGTAAGAGAGAAAATTGAAATGAGGTGATACTGTAAGATATTCAGTGTGTTGTGCTAAAACTAGGCGGCTTTTTAGACAAAAATTCTTTCAAATTTACCGCTGTGCTCACGCGTGAGCTGTTGAACGTGTGTACTTCGTCACAAACGAACACATCTGAACTGAGAAATACAGCACCTGTTTTCTGTGTAATGCGTTTCCGAAATGCAGGCGTTAGGGCGAGTCTAACTAGCGAATGGCGCATGTAACAGCTAAGAACTAGGGGCGCGAACGTGAAATCGTGTTTGTATGGTAATAATTCTTTCACGTAAGTCATTTTTGAAAAAAATAATACGTTTCCTTTCAATATTTTAAAGAGTAGATTGTTTTGTCCTGTAGTTTAAGATCTGATCCGGTTTTGCTTTAAGTGGGTCTGGCTGTTTATTACATATCGTCAAATTATTTTCTGCATAGTGTCATACGAAATCAATTCGTGTTTGGTAACTAACTAACAATTAAGATGAAATTACGTACCGGATTGGTGCATTATGAACCTGCTTTGTGATTGATAACAAAGTGCTTAGAAAACTGCTAAGGAACAGAGATAAATTTCCCCATTGACATTATTAGAATAGTCATGAAGAAACTTGCACTAAATTTGTTTAGGATTCAAACATTTCAGACACATCAAAACTCGCATTTTTAAGAAACCGACGAATAAAGAGCAAATTTATGATATGAAATAGCAGGTGTTTTGAGCATTTGTTTTTGAAGGTTACTACTGAACACAGTACTCCATCAATTTCCTCAAAATAGGATCCAAAATCAGTAAGTTATACACAAAATTGTTACGCAGACAACTGAGTGATGATATAATAATTAAGCAAGTCTGAAAATATGTTCGTTGAAAAAATTCAATAATGGGTGTATAATTTGATTTCTAGCTTCGCTTTCAACCGTCATTAAATGAAATTTAATGTTTATTCAGAGCATTGTGCCACAACAACTCTACAAAAACCTCACTATGTAATAGTACTACGTAACAAAAATGCTGCATTGTGTAAAAATCGCAAAATTTTTCGTTGAGTAACAAATGTGTCATTATGTAGTGATAATTATGTAACAAACGAATGCAGAGTTGATCATGGTTGGTGAATATACCTTGTTACGGTCTGGGTTTGCTCTACTGTCCCCTGGTCTATCTGGAGTCTGGCGTCTGGTTTGTGGCTGGTTTGTCTGGAGTCTGGTCTTCAGAGGTCTGCATTGTAGCTGTGTCGTCTGGGTATGAGGTGCAGAAGTCTTTAATTTGGCTAGTCTGTCTGGGATTTGATCTGATCTATTGCTGTTCTGGTCTGTAGTTGACATTCTGGGGGTTGACGTCTGATCTACACCTGGTCTGTGTGGGGCTTAGTCTATCTGGTGTAGTCTTCGAAGGTCTGGCCTGTGGATTAACCTTTTGTTTGGTCTATAGCTGCTCTTCAGAGGTTTGATACAACAAATATCTGCTCTGTAGCTGATCTGTCAGGGTCTGGTCTTCAACGATTTGAACTGTGGCTGATCGCTGAGTTCAAGTGTGTGGCCTCCTCATCTTTCTGGGGTTTAGTCTTCGGACGTCTGAGATGTGGCTGGTCTGTCTGGGAGTTGGTCTTCAGTGGTCCGGTTTTTGACTAGTCTGTCATTGGTCTGGTTTTTACAGGTATGGTCTACAGGTGATGTCTAGGTCTGGTCTTCACAGGTGTGTTCTATCAGAATTCATGTACTCTGCCCTGTCCACGGTTTAGATTAGCTGTCATTATAGAATGGGTAAAAGTCTCTTTCTGCTCTATAAGTGGGTCGACTGGTTGGTCTGTCAGGAGTCTGATACATGTTTGGTGCCGAGTCTTCAGAGTTTTGATATGTGGCTGGTCTGTCGGGTTCGACTGGCCGTGGTTTGGTTTTTTTGGAGTTTGGTATGTCTGGGGTCTAATTCATGTCTGGTGTCGAGTCTTTCAAAGTTTGATCTGTAGCTGGTCTGTCCGAGTCAACTGGCTGTGGTTTGGTCTGTCTGAGGTTTGATACATGTCTGGTGTCGAGTCTTTCAAAGTTTGATCTGTAGCTGGTCTGTCAGGGTCGACTGGCTGTGGTTTGGTCTGTCTGAGGTTTGATACATGTCTGGTGTCGAGTCTTTCAAAGTTTGATCTGTGATTTGGTCTGTCTGAGGTTTGATACATGTCTGGTGTCGAGTCTTTCAAAGTTTGATCTGTAGCTGGTCTGTCCGAGTCAACTGGCTGTGGTTTGGTCTGTCTGAAGTCTGATACATGTCTAGTGTCGAGTCTTCAGAAGTTTGATCTGTGGTTGGTCTTTCTGGGATATGATTTTCAGACGTGTGGTTTGTGGCTAGTCTGTCGCTGTCCTAGTCTTAAAGGTCTGGTCAGCAATTTTTGCCTTTAGTATAATCTTCAGAGGTCTGCTCGGTGGCTGGTCTGTCTATTTTACAGTGTTCAGAGGTCTGATCTGTAACTAGTATGTCTGGGGTTTAGTCGTCTTCTGAGGTCTGGTCTATGTAAGATCAGAAAGATAAGGCCTAATCACGGACTAAGACCTACCCTGCATTTGTTTGTTACACAAAGGCATCAATTTGTCACATAATGATTTTTATATGACGCAAAGATTGTTACGTAATTTAACGCAGCTTTTTGTTCAACAGTGAATCTTAACAACAGCGTATTTAAACACCTGTTTCTAGTAGGCTATCGCTAAACACGGCCTTTTGCAACTTGAAAGCACTGCTTGCTCAGTACTTGTGGTTTTGTACTGAATTTGGGTCGGGTTTTCAGAAAATTGAGCGAATTAATTAGAAATATCGCAATTATTAATGAACTTGTTTAGCTTAATATGTTAGTAATAGGTGTATTTATTATTGTAATTATTGCAATCTTAATGTAAAGATGATTATTTATTGATAAAACAAACCCAGTATTGAATTTTGATGCCTTAACAGACAGGAAATGAGAAAAAGTTGCACCTTTTTGCTTATAGAAGACAGACGCCCTAGACAATTGGTCAAGGCAATCCAAAGTTCAACCGTATAGCTGACTAACACCCTAGACCATTCGGCCATTGTATCTCCCATTGGTCAAGGCAGCCCAAAGTTCATCCGTATAGCTGACCAACAGAATGAATCAATTTCATTAAGTAGCAAAAATCACTCCAGTGTGAGCCATGTAGCATTGAAAATTGCTGAATTTGGTTGGACTACTTCAGGGATGAACTTTGAGCTGTTTTGACCAATGTCCAACTTCGATTTCTAACCTTACGGTTGATTACGCAGCTTTCAAAAGCTTATCTTGCTGCTTTTGAGGTGCATTTCTAAGCAAATCAGTTAACTAAGAAGCAAAGCAATGATTGGTAAGGAGGAGCACCAAGTTTATGATACCTAATAAGGGATGTATTAAGTTTTTGTTTCTAGTTGGCCATCTTTGAACACAAAAATACTTTCTATATGATTTATGTACTAACTTGCTCAATATTTGTGCTTTTAGCACTCAATTTGTAACTTGGTAATTGTTGTTCCATTTTGAGAAATTTTTGGGGTAAATTAACTAAGAAAGCATTGATTTACTCTCTCAATTTAATCTGAAATAATGGGTTTATTAATTGGATTTCTAGCTTCGATTCCTAGCCATCACTGAGTGCAGCAATTCGATTGATTTCTCCCGTTCGCAAAATTTGTGGCTTACCTGTTGCTTATGTTAAGTTTCTGGCAGCAGGTCTGCTAATTGCTTTCTTTCTACCAGGTAGAATATTGTAACATTTGCAACCATTGCAACAGTTTGCCAATTATAAATTGTCAAAATGATCATGGCTAATGCAGATTTTATTTTGACATATCAACTCTGTGTACAGAGGCTCAGCAAGAGACTCGTTATGTAACAATGTTGCATTATGCAGGGATGAGAATTCCGAGTTTTTGGAAAACCAGTGCCATTTTTGTAAATTGCGTAAATTCGTTGAGAAAATTTTTACGGACCCAGTACATTATTTCACAAGCTGACCGCTAGATGGCAGGCCATCACTTTGTTTACATCACGTACATCAGTGTAACCACGTGTATATCTCTATGTATAAAAATATAGAATCAATTGTGCGGAGTTATTTGAGTCAATTGCAGACAGTTTTTATTTACTTTTGCATAGGAGCGGCCAGTACTTAGGCGTTTTGAGACAATTAGGTATCATGTATCCTTGATAGTTGGGTATTTTAAATTATGCACGAAACAAGGTAACTGATGTTTTAAGTCCACTTAGAGGCTCTCTATGGTCACAAAATTTCAATTTGTTGCTGGCTCCCCTTGAACTCCATTGGGGGCCTTGGTGGCACCAAAAACCCCGGCCTGTTTCAGAGTTTTTTACAATTTGTAATTCTCATCCCTGATTATGTAATGAAAGCACCGCATGATGCATTATGTAACAAAGTAATGGCGAAGGACAGGCCCTGTATTAGTTTGTTACATAATGCATAATTTTTGTTCATTGTGACGCAAAATTTACTTAATAGCGGCTTTTGAAATTTATTACATAATACATTACATGTTTTTTTAAATAGCAAATCTTAATAGCAGTGTGTTTAGTATTTGTTTGTAATAGGTTACCATTGAACACAACATTTGCAACTAGAAAATACTGACTTGCTCATTATTTATAGTTTCAGTTCTCATTTGTGTGGCAGGTGGCAGCAGCAGTTATCCATTGGTGTGTGTGCATGTAAACCACGTGGTTCAATCGTCTGTGTAATTCTGCCGTACATTTATCAAAATGATAAAAAATTAATGATAAACTAAATGTCGTTCTTTTACAGAAGAAAATTTATATGTTACAGTTAGTATCTGGCAGGTGGCAGCAGCAGTTATCCATTGGTGTGTATAATGAGAAACTTTGAGTTGCATAACAAGCTAAAAGATTCGATGCAAAAATGAGCTAGTAACTGGTAAGACAAACGCTGTTGAGAACACACTCATCACTGCTGACAGTGAAGAGAAATTTCTAACTTTTCAAATGTTTCAAACGCACAGTTAATAGGTTGGTGATATTTGAGGTAGGGGATAATGATTTTTTAAGAGACAGAATAGTAGACCTGGCCACTTCTAGAACAGATGTGATATTACTGAACGCTGGTGTAGACATTCACTCACATTTGCAAGTGGTTTTTCCTTGAAAAAGGCTAGAAACAATATTTGTAGTTGGAACCTAAGAGTGCAGAATATTTTTGATACACTATCTAAGATGATTGATGGTTTTATCTTGATATTTAAAGGGGAGAAAGGTTATATAAAAATGTAAATTGTAATGTGAAGAGACTGTTTATTAGTAGAAGAAATCTTTCTAGTCAGAAATGACGCACATGTGTTATGCATAGGGGTTTTTTTTACATTAGTAGGTAATTCATTACCAAAAATACTAAACATATTCCTCAACGACCTCGTGTTAAATTCCACAAGTGGTCATCTACAGCTGTATTTTTGCAAATTTTCCCCCTAAACTTTTTTCTCACCACATTGATATATAAACCCTAATATATATAAAACCTAGTTAAATATTGTAATATTTTGATAATTTTAATTTTTATATATATACTGTGGATGCGCCCAGTCCAGGCAAAGAAACGGCAAAAATCAGTATTGAACTGCACGATAGACCTGCAATTTATTAAAATAACAGATCACAAAAAGTACTTAAGAACGTGTAAAGGTTATTACTATTCAGACAAAATAAAAAATTAGATTTAAGAAGACTGAAACACAAATTATTACTTTATGATTCTAGAGATTTGAAGCAATTCTAACCAATTTAAACTATTAGCTAATTATTAAAGTAGATGGTGACTTGCATGTACTGGCGACAACTTTGGCTTGAAAATACAACTAGTGACTGTTCAATTGCAACAAAATAGTCAAAGCAATGCAAGTATCACCAAACGGCATGGTCAGCATAGCGGCAACAGAAAATCTAACTACGTGTAAGAACAAGTGTGATTGATAGGTGGCGTGTACTACTAAAGCTTAGGTCACATGACTAAGGCTGGCTTCGTTTTAAACATTTTCAGGTAATGCATGTTTGTAAAAATGCGAAAAGAAAACAAATAATTATAGAATGCTAAATTAAATTGCTTGACACCAACATATACTGTAGATGTTTTTATTTTTAAATGCTTCCTGTAAATACAGCATATATTTTAACAGCTGCTGAATTAACCTTGCTACTAGTTTTCCTTCTAAACTAACATTGTGCGTTCTACACTCACAAATTGTACTTATGCATAATCCTACTAATCCGCTGCATTAACAGGGAGCATGGCAATAAAAACAACCTTTCTGCTTCATTACGGATACCAAAAAGTTAGCAAAAGCCTAAGTAGAAATTTAGGAAAAAATACAAACTTTGACAGCATAGCAATAAAAACACCCTTTTTGCTTCATTACGGATACCAAAGAGTTAGCAAACCGGTAAGTAAAAATTTAGGAAAAAATACAAACTTTGACAGGCAAGTCGAGCAAGTGAAACTGGCGTGGCAAACATTTCCTACACCAATCTTGTTCTTAGTGTAAGGTTGACAAATTTAGTAATTTTGTAATAGTTTTCGGTTTCGGTTGTCTCTGTCACTTATGTTTCAGACACTAAATTGAATTTTACAATTCAAATTTTATCATAATGAAATGCCCACTTTAAACTCATGAACAGGTTGTATAGTTGGTTTTAGCGCGTATTTTATCAGAAACTTTGATTTCATTATATATACTGAAATTTGGTTTGTCTCATTGATAGTAATTGATGCAAGAGTGTCTCTGCTACATCTGATATCTATGCATTACACATCTATATAATGTCTTTAAATTCTTTAAATAAGTTTTTGCAAATGTTTCTCCATCATTGAATACATCTGGGTCTTACCTTTGGATGGTGATGCTTCTGTCTTTATTCAGCTGGAGCATGGCTCTAATGCAGAGCTCATGTCTGGTGCTCTTGTAGCCTCAGGAGGGTTAATCTGTCTTGTCTCATGTTTGGCCAGTCTGTCTCCATTGGTCTCCCCTTTTCACGACCTGTGATCAGACTCCTCGAGTAGTAGAGTAACATCGTGTTGCTTGTAACGCTCAGTCGAAGCTTGAGGAGGCCCTTGTAGAAAACTTGAATTTGAGATTTGAGAAAGAGAGAGCACTTGTGCAAGCCAATACTCGCGACAGGGCCTGGAAGTAGTGCAGACAGTTGTAGCGGGACTGGTACTTAGTTAACTAAAGTGATTATTCATCGAAGTACTGATATTGTAATATTAATCGATAATGTAGTACTATCTAAAGTGATTATTCATCGAAGTACTCGTATTGTAATATTAATCGATAATGTAGTACTATCTAAAGTGATTATTCATCGAAGTACTCTTATTGTAATATTAATCGATAATGTAGTACTATCTAAAGTGATTATTCATCGAAGTACTCGTATTGTAATATTAATCAATAATGTAGTATTATCTAAAGTGATTATTCATCAAAGTACTCTATTGTAATATTAATCAATAATGTAGTACTATCTAAAGTGATTATTCATCAAAGTACTCGTATTGTAATATTAATCTATAATGTAGTACTATCTGAAGTGATTATTCATCAAAGTACTCGTATTGTAATATTAATCGATAATGTAGTACTATCTAAAGTGATTATTCAGCAAAGTACTCGTATTGTAATATTAATCAATAATGTAGTATTATCTAAAGTGATTATTCATCAAAGTACTCTATTGTAATATTAATCGATAATGTAACAAAATTAACTTATATTGTTATAAATAGCAATTGTAAGATCCTCAAAACTGTTTCAGAAATCATATCATCGAATCAGTTTGCAAGTTTTGCTAGATTAAATTGGAATGTTTTAGTGTCTTGGCATATTTCTAACGATGTTGCGAACTCGAGATACAGGAAACGTGAAAAAGTAAAACGCATGCTGGATGTGAACCAGGCACATTTTGGTTACATTGCGGATGCCTTATGCCACTAGCTGGCCACTGCATCATCTCCCAGTAGTCTAAGGCAGTCCATAAAAAATTCATCCTTTTATACCAAGCCATCCAAATTCAGCATTTGCAATGTTAGATTCTGATTGTTTAGATTTTCGCTTTGGTTTACTTGAAATACTTCAATTTGGCCTGTCCAGCTGGTATAATGTAAAATGAACTGCTCTAGCATTTTTTAGACCACCCTGTCCAATCATGTGTAACATTTTTAAGCTCACCCGTTCATTGGATCTAACAGTGAAGTGCATCATTTTTTAGTTGCCCTGTCCAATTGACCTACGTATAATATAGCCACTGTTCTTTCACTGTTTGTCAGAAGTTTTATCGTTTTCATCAACTGTCGGCCTGTCATGAAATAATGTAAAAAACGTCTTTAATTATAACTGTTGCATTAAATGATGCCAATGTAATTAAGGAAGTGAAATTGGGACAATTTCATATAAAATGTCCTGTAGTTTAAATCCCAGGTTCAATTCAACAAATTTAAAATAGATTCTGAATAATTCTTATGTTTAAAAATAAATATTTAAGAAAAAACTGCAATTGTTACTGTAAAATAGCTTCATAAGTAGAGTACAATCGCTGATTAAAATTAGATATTTTACTTTATTTAGGTTAAGAAACCGTAATGTCGTTCCGTTTCCCACCATGTTTAATATATATGTTCATTATCTATTGTTTAACTGCTTATAAAATATTAAATGTGCGAAATGAAGTAACATATATTTTCATTTTCCATTGTTTTTTTGCTTGTATCATGTGTGACATAAAATAACATTTTCATTTTCCGTTAGTGTGAAGTAAAGTATCATGTGTGTGAAATAAAATAATATTTTCATTTTCCATTGTTTACATGCTTGTAAGTTATGTGCGAAATAAAGGAACAATTATTTTCATTCTCCATTTTTGGTTGCTTGTTCAGCATTGTTTACTTGCTAGTAAATACTTTGTTTTTCATCATTGTCTTTGATACATTTCAATAGTAACCTATTTGCCCGTTTTGCCTCATTCGTTAGTTTAATATGATTAGCATTTTACATGCTTAGGTTTTAATTGTGCTGTGTATTAAGTTTTAATAATTTTTATATTTTCTTTTGTTTCTTAATACCTTTATTTTATTTTATAATACGTTTACGTATTTTCGTTGTAGTCAAAAGCTAGTTCATGAAAGTGACATTTTTAATTTACATCAAGGTTTGTATTTTTTTGTTTGAATAAACGAATCGGTAATAATTGAATTTTGGCACTTTCTTTTAGGTAGAATTAATCGTACCTTTAAGCTCTTTACCTCGATTGAAAAAGTATTAATTCGTATGCAATTAAACGTTAAGTCTGAGCAGGTATTCGGTATTATTAATAAAAAGCACCGTTCATCAACACAATGTTTTTAGTGGGAATTCGCCGGTATACTGATTTTGAATGAGTTACTACTAGATAAATTCAAATTAAACTTCTAGTAATTTCTTAAAGCAGTTGCAATAAAGTTATAATAAAACTTCCGAGAATAATAAACTTTGTTTATTTCGCGTGATTAATTTATTTTCGTCTTAAATTATAAATTTAAACAGATGAAACCAGTTCAAAACGAGTAACAATGGGGATTAAATCCTTAAAGGACTTAACATAATTCTGGAATTTGTTTTTTCAATGAGATGCCTATAATAGTGTCTACGTATCTTCCCATAATGTACATTTCATCATGTTTTGCATCAATACGTTTTTATTCCCGAGTTTGAGTTCAGGAACTCGAACACTTACATTAATACACATTCACCTCTACAGGTTGTGCTTGTAGCACTATCACAGTGGCTCCATCTTCACGCAGGAAGAGTATATTTGCTTTTTGTCTGTTTTGGGCGCGACGCTCTGTTTGCCCTAGTCCGTAGACTAGTCTAAATTTGTCTTATCTAAAAATAACGCTTTGGTTGTAAAAACGCCGTTAGATAATTTGGATTGATTGTTTTAAACATGACTAATTCATAGTGTGAAAAAACAGTTTCACTTAAGCCCTTAAGGCGGTGTGCAGACAATTGTTATATTTGAGTTAATATTCCATATTAAGAAAAAGAAACGTTCAAATACGCAGAATAAGCTTTTTAGTAACAATCCTCTGGTACAGTGGCGGGTTAGGGGGTGGGCCCTCCCGTTCACAGTAACTGATACAACACACCAAATTAATATTTTCTCTGAATTATAAGCGTTAGAACAATTTACCAGATCCTAAAAGTACCTTATATATGTCATAATAATATAACACAATTTATGTGCATCCATCATGTATGCTGTAAAAAGGTGAGGAGTCACCTGTTCTAAACCAGTGAGCTTCCTTCAGGAAATAGTTTCTAGGAGGCAGAAAAGTGGTATGAAATGCAGCAAAATGTATTGTTGTCCGGATGGACCTCGCTGGGGAACTTCTGGCCCTGCTCTTGTATATCGATTTTTAATGACGATATTGTTGGACAAATTGAAACTAAACTTCTGCTAATTTTTTATAAAATTGTAAAGCATTTACAATAAAGTTGTAATTTAAGTCTGCCAATTTCTAATACAGTATTCTACGGTGAAAATACAGTATAATACGGCAGGGGTGTGCAAATTATCTGACTAGCACGGCCACATTAAACTTTCCCATAATTCCTGTGGGCCACAGGCAGTTTGATCAAGGAGCCAAGTACAGAAAGGCCTAATAACGATTTTTTGCATCCGACCTGCGTACATCATTACTACTACACTCAAGAAACTATTTTAGAAGTTATTAAAATTTATATTACAAACCATATATTTCTACTTTCAGGACAGATAGTGGTAATTTCATTACAATGCATATTAGTAATGTGTATCACACAGTCTGTGTAGTACAGTGACATTAAGCTTCAACCATCTTGTAAGGGTTAATGGCATCCGATCTAGTAGAAAAAACTACCCGCACTATCTTTGGGATCGTGGCACGGACTTCAGCTGGATACACTCAATTAACCGCCCGGGCCGCACTTTCATTAGGTTGACAAATTCTCTCTGCGGGCCGCAATATGCACGCACCTGATAATACGGTATTCTAAAGAGAGTATTTTTCTGTCTGTGCATCTCTGGAATAATTTACCTGTTGCTATGAGTTCTACAAATTCATTGGATTCTTTTAAACATCATCTTAAAACAAGTTTGTTTAGATTGTCCTTTTTGTAATGATTTTTTTAAATTTTTTAATGTTTTTTTAAAAAGTTTTAAATTTTAATTAGAATATTTTAGAAATTAGTTCATAATTAAAAAAAATTGTAATGTAAAGTCATACATTTTCCCATCAAATAAATATTGGAAGTTTTATAAAAATAGTTTGCAATAGTTTATTAAATGTAAGAAAATATTATTGCACACTCATCAGTCATTTCGTTTGCACCAGTTAAATCAGCAGGCTTAACAGCAGAGCTTAAATGCTCATTCCATAACCTGTAAGATATAAAACCAACACTTCTCACAATAGTAATTTACCACAATAATTTAAACACTCACATAAATACACTGCAATTATACAGTTAGTGTGTATTTACAAGTTATAGAAAAATTCACAAATCACATCGTCACGTCTTGACGCATTAATAATTGTAACTATGCGTTTCGTACAGACAATACCAGTAGACCATTTTGCACAGTTTCCCTGTTTTTTTTTAAATAATCATTAATAAAATAAGATGCCCAGGGCCTATTTCAGCCTAAGCGAGGCCCGGGGAAGTGGGGCGTGTGAGGCCCCTCGGTGCTCGGTGGGGGGGGGGGGGGGTGGCGTCGCCACCATGGTTGGCGCCTAGAAAGTTTTTGAACGCCGTAGAAGCATTTTCGAAGAGAAAATATGGTGTTATACAGTTGTTAAAGGAAAGAGCAAATGAATGTTCGCATAAAGCAAAAAAAAATGTTACCTCGGCGCGAGGCCCCGGGGAAGTATCCCCACTCCCCCCCCTGAAATAGGCCCTGAAGATGCCAAATGTATTAAAATAACATCAAAATTGCACTGCAGAACATTGCAAGCAAACGTTTCTCAAGTCTTTAAGGCCACTTGTATGTTGAAAACTGTATTGATTCTTAATGTGTTGATTCTCAGTTATACTTGCATATTAGCAATCATGATCAAGCCTTGATTAGAGTTAATACACACTGCATGAATGATGGTGATGACAATGATGACATTTCGATGACGGAGATGATGGCGATGATGACGGAGGTGGTAGCAATAGCAACGATTGCGGAGATGACGATTTTTGTGATTAATCAGTAATTACAGCAGCACAAGCAATGGTGACGCAGTTCACGTTGATTGTTGATTACACGGATGTTAGTGGAGTTTCGATACCAAATACCAATAATGTCAATGTGGTGGTGTATGAAGATGACGACGATGACAATGATGACGACAATTGGAACCATTATTGCCTGCAAAAAATGTGAAAGTTTTTTGCTGCCTGTTTACCCAATGGGTAACTAAAATAAAAAATACAAACAACAATAATAAATAAATTCCTGTATGAGTAAGGCTATTAACTTCTTTTGGGTTAACCTCTTCTGCGCCCTCTTCCTCTTCGCCTCCCTCCTCCTGTCGCTGCTTCTGCAACCAGTCTCAAAGGACCCACGGCAGATTCGACGCCATAACCGACATCTTTGTTGATCTCGCAAAGAATTCCTCCGTAGTTGAGCGGACAAACGCAAATTTGAACTAAATCAAAGTCGTTGCAGAATCCACCATTCTGACACGGCAACTTGCAATTGGAGTCTAGAAATAGACGATTTAAGTTAGATCAACATTAGCTAATTATGGCACTGATTTTTTATTGTTTTTACGGGCCCTAAGCTAATTATATTGATGATATAATTGTTTGTTTGGTATTGACAAAATAAAACAACTGAAAAGCACATCACTTTTTTCTTTTTTTAGCTATATTTTGTACAGTCAACCTCGGGTATAATGTACTCGGTTATAACGGACCACCAACACCGGTCCCGACTTTTCGTAACGTTTTTCCTATGTAAAATCTTCGTATATAAGGTACTCGGATATAAGGGACTTTCGGTTATAAGAGACGATATCTTCAGGTCCTGCATAACAGAAACCCAGTTAAATTACCTCGCATATAGGGACCCTATGAACAAAGTGAAATTGATTGATTTTTAACCTCAATTTTTCGCAAACTTGGCCTTCAAACAGCTCGGTTTCCCAGTCACATACATCTCGCATCACTGAAGGAGCTTCCTACATACCGTTTACACTAATGTGTAGCAATAATCCATAAAAATATGAGTAAAAGTACAGAAAAATACAGGTCTAGATGCTGACGACTATTTACAAATTTAGATTTACCTTCAAACAATCCGCCAATTCCTGGAGACCCAAAACCGGCAAAGTTTGCGAGACTGACGCCCTTGTTTGCCCCAAACGACAGCGGAGGTGAGTTGAATGGCTCGTATCTTTTCCAGTAAGGATTCAGTCCGAAGTTACCTCCGAGATACGGTGGTTCCTTTGGGCCGGTTTGCACTTCAACTTCTAATGGTTTCTTCGGATCATAGAAATGTCCGCGTCTATAATCAGCACCCGTGAACTGACTAAGATGGAGTGGCACACCCAGCTGGTACCACAGTGGTATGGGCCTCTCAATTATTTGTTTTTTGCTCCCCGTTGGTGGTGAAATGTGTAGTCCTATGTCATTTCGTTGTGGTGCCACTTGTTGGTGCAATGGTGCTACACGCGGGGAGCCAAAGAAGCGTGTAGTGGGAACTGTAACAGAAGAAAGAATCGGATGTTATAAATCGCTAAACTTTTCTGTAGTTTCTCACAGTTTTCCAATGCAAATCTTCGCCTGCTTCTAAATCTTCAATGATAATTTAAGCCTTTAGGGTTTTTTAGTCTAAGACTACCAGCTAGTTAAGTTATTTTATCGATACAGATTAGAAACATTTAAGTCGATTTAATGAGCTTTTTGAAAATGTATCGTCCTCGACCATAACTAGATACAAAGTGAAAGCCTTACTTGTTACTTTTTATTTGATTTAATTTAACTAGACTGAATTTGATTTGTTTTTCGATGTAATTTACACGAAATGCATTTTGTCCCTGTCACTTTTGATTTGACTTGCTTAATTTTTAATTTTTAAGGCACTGCGCCTTTTAGTTTGTTATCTGTTTACTGAGACGCTTAACACGTACGATGCCAAGTTATGTCTTGTCATGGACTTCGAGTCAACTGGGACACTTAACACGTACGATACCAAGTTATGTCTTGTCATGGACTTCGAGTCAACTGTGACGCTTAACACGTACGATACCAAGTTATGTCTTGTCATGGACTTCGAGTCAACTGTGACATTTAACACGTACGATATCAAGTTATGTCTTGTCATGGACTTCGAGTCAACTGTGACGCTTAACACGTACGATACCAAGTTATGTCTTGTCATGGACTTCGAGTCAACTGTGACATTTAACACGTACGATATCAAGTTATGTCTTGTCATGAACTTCGAGTCAACTGGGACATTTAACACGTACGATACCAAGTTATGTCTTGTCATGGACTTCGGGTCAACTGGGACACTTAACACGTACGATACCAAGTTATGTCTTGTCATGGACTTCGAGTCAACTGGGACATTTAACACGTACGATACCAAGTTATGTCTTGTCATGGACTTCGAGTCAACTGGGACATTTAACACGTACGATACCAAGTTATGTCTTGTCATGGACTTCGAGTCAACTGTGACGCTTAACACGTACGATACCAAGCTATGTCTTGTCATGGACTTCGAGTCAACTGGGACACTTAACACGTACGATACCAAGTTATGTCTTGTCATGGACTTCGAGTCAACTGTGACGCTTAACACGTACGATACCAAGTTATGTCTTGTCATGGACTTCGAGTCAACTGGACATTTAACACGTACGATATCAAGTTATGTCTTGTCATGGACTTCGAGTCAACTGTGACGCTTAACACGTACGATACCAAGTTATGTCTTGTCATGGACTTCGAGTCAACTGTGACGCTTAACACGTACGATACCAAGTTATGTCTTGTCATGGACTTCGAGTCAACTGTGACGCTTAACACGTACGATATCAAGTTATGTCTTGTCATGGACTTCGAGTCAACTGTGACGCTTAACACGTACGATACCAGTTGTCTTGTCATGGACTTCGAGTCAACTGTGACGCTTAACACGTACGATACCAAGTTATGTCTTGTCATGGACTTCGAGTCAACTGAGACGCTTAACGTACGATATCAAGTTATGTCTTGTCATGAACTTCGAGTCAACTGTGACGCTTAACACGTACGATGCCAAGTTATGTCTTGTCATGGACTTCGAGTCAACTGTGACGCTTAACACGTACGATACCAAGTTATGTCTTGTCATGGACTTCGAGTCAACTGTGACATAACACGTACGATACCAGTTATGTCTTGTCATGGACTTCGAGTCAACTGGGACGCTTAACACGTACGATATCAAGTTATGTCTTGTCATGGACTTCGAGTCAACTGTGACGCTTAACACGTACGATACCAAGTTATGTCTTGTCATGGACTTCAGGTCAACTGGGACACTTAACACGTACGATACCAATTATGTCTTGTCATGGACTTCGAGTCAACTGGGACATTTAACACGTACGATATCAAGTTATGTCTTGTCATGGACTTCGAGTCAACTGTGACGCTTAACACGTACGATACCAAGTTATGTCTTGTCATGGACTTCGAGTCAACTGTGACGCTTAACACGTACGATACCAAGTTATGTCTTGTCATGGACTTCGAGTCAACTGTGACGCTTAACACGTACGATACCAAGTTATGTCTTGTCATGGACTTCGAGTCAACTGTGACGCTTAACACGTACGATATCAAGTTATGTCTTGTCATGGACTTCGAGTCAACTGTGACGCTTAACACGTACGATACCAAGTTATGTCTTGTCATGGACTTCGAGTCAACTGAGACGCTTAACACGTACGATATCAAGTTATGTCTTGTCATGAACTTCGAGTCAACTGTGACGCTTAACACGTACGATGCCAAGTTATGTCTTGTCATGGACTTCGAGTCAACTGTGACGCTTAACACGTACGATACCAAGTTATGTCTTGTCATGGACTTCGAGTCAACTGGGACATTTAACACGTACGATACCAAGTTATGTCTTGTCATGGACTTCGAGTCAACTGGGACATTTAACACGTACGATATCAAGTTATGTCTTGTCATGGACTTCGAGTCAACTGTGACGCTTAACACGTACGATATCAAGTTATGTCTTGTCATGGACTTCGAGTCAACTGTGACGCTTAACACGTACGATACCAAGTTATGTCTTGTCATGGACTTCAGGTCAACTGGGACACTTAACACGTACGATACCAAGTTATGTCTTGTCATGGACTTCGAGTCAACTGGGACGCTTAACACGTACGATATCAAGTTATGTCTTGTCATGGACTTCGAGTCAACTGTGACGCTTAACACGTACGATACCAAGTTATGTCTTGTCATGGACTTCAGGTCAACTGGGACACTTAACACGTACGATACCAAGTTATGTCTTGTCATGGACTTCGAGTCAACTGGGACATTTAACACGTACGATATCAAGTTATGTCTTGTCATGGACTTCGAGTCAACTGTGACGCTTAACACGTACGATACCAAGTTATGTCTTGTCATGGACTTCGAGTCAACTGTGACGCTTAACACGTACGATACCAAGTTATGTCTTGTCATGGACTTCAGGTCAACTGGGACACTTAACACGTACGATACCAAGTTATGTCTTGTCATGGACTTCGAGTCAACTGGGACGCTTAACACGTACGATATCAAGTTATGTCTTGTCATGGACTTCGAGTCAACTGTGACGCTTAACACGTACGATACCAAGTTATGTCTTGTCATGGACTTCGAGTCAACTGTGACGCTTAACACGTACGATACCAAGTTATGTCTTGTCATGGACTTCGAGTCAACTGTGACGCTTAACACGTACGATACCAAGTTATGTCTTGTCATGGACTTCAGGTCAACTGGGACACTTAACACGTACGATACCAAGTTATGTCTTGTCATGAACTTCGAGTCAACTGTGACGCTTAACACGTACGATACCAAGTTATGTCTTGTCATGAACTTCGAGTTAAAAATCGTGTATTTCTAAATCGGTCTAGTCGTAGAAACACTTGAATATTATTATAAAATTATTATTTGAAAAACCTGAACACTTTTACTTTTCAACAAAAAAAGAAATTAAATATCAATCTTACCTTTGGTTTTTTGATACTGACAATTACTTCCCCAAAATCCATCTGCACATGTACAGCTGTGGAGGTTGACGCCCCGTCTTATACACAAGCCTCCATTGCAGGGATTTGGAACACAAGGATCCGAGTATGTAGCTGAGATCACGACAATCAGAAGGAACAAAACTATGAAATTTTTGTTCACCATTTTCGTCTCTGAAATTCAATCAAACTTGTCTAGTACAAGTAGTGCACTCGCATTATGTATTCTACAAGAGCCCTTGAATATGATATCAACTTTATAATAAAAGCTCATTATATTTCCAGGTTTACAGTAAATCAGTAATAAGTTAATTGTACTTATTGTTTAATTATACTACGATTGTTGTGTTGCTTAGTCTATCAGCAA
Organism: Tubiluchus corallicola; assembly: GCA_030141605.1. Taxonomy (NCBI): domain Eukaryota; kingdom Metazoa; phylum Priapulida; class Priapulimorpha; order Priapulimorphida; family Tubiluchidae; genus Tubiluchus; species Tubiluchus corallicola. The sequence goes on along the minus strand of JAQGDQ010000978.1, from coordinate 5,909 downwards.
ACCGGTCAGTTAATCAGTTACGCGGTCAGTTAAGTTACTTACCTGGTTAGTAAGTTAGTTGGTACGCAGCTATCAAACTGCTAGTCGGCCAGTTAATACATTTGTTGCTGAGTCAATCAGTTAATCATTAAGTCAGCAAAATATAATACATAACCAAACCGCGTGATAGATGCACCAAATTGTCGTAATTACATATTATGTTTTCCTTTCTCAACTTTCAGGTTTATTGCTCTTATACCATTGCTATTATTACATGATTTACTTCATCCTTATTTACATTAAGTTATCTACAGAAGCATGCATAACTATAATCATTTTTTTCATTTAAGTAAAGTGAGTGTGTTAATGACAGTTTGGTCGTACACTCACCTCGCACTACTCAAATTATTACATCATTTACTTCATCCTTATTCACGTTAAGTTATCTACAGCAGCATGCATAACTATAACCATTTTTCATTTAAGTAAGGTGAGTGTGTTAATGACCGTATGGTCGTACACTCACCTCGCACTACTCAAACCATTTTATTTAAAGTTTATTAATGTGTTAGATATTGTATTTTTACTGTATTAGTAGTTTTACTGCACATCATAAATTACATATCATATAAAGTTGCGCGCCGCATTATGTACATCTAAAATAAATAGATAGATAGATAGATAGATAGATAGATAGATAGATAGATAGATAGATAGATAGATAGATAGATAGATAGATAGATAGATAGATAGATAGATAGATAGATAGACAGACAGACAGACAGACAGACAGACAGATAGATATTTTATTTCTGAAAATCAAATTTCCAACACGAAAATTACAAACTCGACGCATACCCGATGGTTTTATCAGCAGGCAGAGCTCGGGTAATGATTTCCAGATCATACTAACAATTTGACTCAACATAGCTGCACAAGGTATATACACAGATATACAAACTTAGTTGTAAACTCCATGAAGCGAAAAAAACTATTTACTAAGCATTTGTACACATGTGATAAACAAATATTTTACCTATATGATAATCACAGTGATGCGGTTATATGTGCGCTAACAAAGCTATACTATTTAATTCAAAAATCTATGCATACAGTCGAAAATGAAATTTCCAATCGACATTAATTCTCCATCAAATAAATTTGCAATATTTCCATAATTTAACGCGTACAGTGATCTATAAAGTCCATTTTCGTGGCACTCGCACAAAAAAATAATTGTACTTTCCACAAAAGAAACAAATTATGCTCACCTCAAACCGAGATGATCAAAATGTAACCTCAACTGTTGTGCTTCTGTTTTCTTAGACTGTCGTACTCTGTCTTTCCTCCGCTGCATATGTGCTCTAAGCTGACCGTGTTCCGTATTTAAAGGCACTTGAATTTTTTTCAAGAAAATTCATTCATACAGATTTCTGTTGAATTCAAGGAAAGAATTGCTATTGGGTTCGTGAATTTCGCATTATTAAAATAACATTACTATAGATTTTATAAGCTTAGAAAATTTATAATATACGTGCGTACTGCGTGAAGGTATTTCCTCCAGTAGCAGCTCCGCAAGTGGCTGATCCATGAGTAGATAACTTCATAAATTGAAAATTTTCAAACTCCCAGTTAAAACGAGTACTATTAAAAGTGATTTTTGAGGTCACGTCAATTAAGTTTGTCTTATATATATTTAACACGATAAATGCAGAAATGTTTATTAAAATATCTTAGTTGCATATATGAATAGTAGCGTCACTTCTGACTACCTGATTCCGCCACACATTGATACAGTTATTATCATAAAACCACAATCGATGAGCAAACCACGCGGCAAAACTTTTCTGCAATTTTCTACGAAAAACAAAATCCGTAGTGCAAAAAATTCGTTGTAAAATCAGTGTTTCTGGTAAGTATAAAAACAAGAATATTTTCATCCACAATTCACGAAGACGTAATAAAACAAAAGTTCGTAAAAAAAAAATTATAATACAATAAAATATCTTTTATTTTATTTTCCTGCAGTTTCGCTTCCTGTTTTCCTGCGAAATAAAGTCTGATGCTTTTCAAAACAATTTTGTTTTTATTTTTCTTCATAATTATAAAATAGATATGGACAACGAGCTGAATAGACTTGCTGTAAATTGGTAAATGGTAGTGTGTTAACTTAGCCGTTTATTCAGATTCGTCAGGGACAAATTTGTTTACTTAATGTAGTCATAATTATGATTATTACAAAAACAATGACGGACAGACTGCAGTATTTCAGATAAGATGAGCCAATAAAAATAAATAATAAATAATAATAAATAATAATAATAATAATAATAATAATAATAATAATAATAATAATAATAATAATAATAATAATAATAATAATAATAATAATAATAATAATAATAAATAATAATGGTAATAATAGTAATAATAATAATAATAATAATAATAATAATAATAATAATAATAATAATGATAATAATGATAATAATAATAATAATAATAATAATAATAATAATAATAATAATAATGATAATAATGATAATAATAATAATAATAATGATAATAATAATAATAATAATAATAATAATAATAATAATAATAGTAATAACAATAATAATAAATAATAAATAAACAATAGATGTAAAACAATAAAACGCCTAAAATATTGACTATGCACAACAATTTTTTACAAAACAGTAATAGATGTATTTAAAAACTGAAATTACCTGCACATTTATACAAGAGTTACTTTGCAAAGTAAATAATAACCACAGATATTCTACATGTGAAACAACCTGTAGATCATTTAGTGAAACGTCACAGTTCATAATTCTTATTACTTTCACGACAGAATTCATAATGCATTATTTACCTCATAGTTATCTTTAGAAACATAATATCACCAATGACGTTATTGTAAGATTGTAAGATTCGATTTCTTAAGTTGTAAGTGCCTGTAAAGTGTATTCCGACGACTGTAAGCCAACCCAACTGCAATATAAGCAAATTAATGTACGATCCAATGCATTACAGTGACGAGGCAAAAAAGTAAAAAGACATTGAATATTTTCTTACATAGAGTTGTTGCAAACAAAACGAATTTTACAAAAACTCAAATAGAAGATTATATCGTCGACCACGAACTAGTAGATTTGCACTAAAATAAAGTATTCACTGTATTTTTACAACGATAATCATGATGAAGTAACAGTGATGATGGTGGTGGCGGTGATGATGATGATGATGACGATGATGATGATGATGATATTGGTGATGATGATGATGATGATTATGATGATGATGATGATGATGATGAAAAACTCGATGACGGCAAGCACGAGGTGTCGTCATTGGCTGCTGAAGCAGTGTTATGTTTTTTATGTTTATTTTATAAACATTTTTTATGATTCAACATTCCCCGATAAACTCGGAGAAAATTGCCAAATCCTAGTTCTCAAAAACTGTCTAGTGCATATTAATATTTTTATTACCTTGTTCTGAGGCACTTCTTTTTAATGCCATCACTATATTTCATAAAATATAATATTTTGAAGATCATGTAAACATTTTATTTCAAAGAAATCGACTTTATATAAATATATTAAGTAGACTTATACGATTTTATGCTACGAATTTCTCAGACTCAGTATTTTTTATTATGTAGCTATAAAGGTTTATTTTCGTCTGTGTTCTCCTACAAATTTCTGGTGAAATTCATCACATTTCATTTTGGACTCATTTTCTGTATTAAAAAGGTGTAAAGAATGTAAATGTTGAAGAAAACATTGTGAATATTCTAAACAATAAGATCTTATGTACATGAGTTACACACAGGGGCGTAAGCTAATTAGGCTATAGCCTATGTCGTGTAGTTAAGATAAGTTAAGTTAAGAGCACACGACAAATCCTACCATCCATTAGTTGTATTTAAATAATATAATTGTAAGCATTTGTATTCTCAAAGCTTCAGCAGATTTGGCAGAATAGATCTGGGACTATACTAATGAGAAAAACAACATAGGCTAATGTTAGAGCATTTTTCCACAAACAACTTAATGATTTCCTAAATTAGACTGATTATCTGGAAAAAGAAATCATTTTAGTGATTGAAATCCAGGCTAGTGCTATTATAACAACAAATTCAAAGAGAATTAATCAGAAGTATGAGGTTCAGCTTTTTTATATATTTAAAGAACAAGAAAAGGGGCACCTCACTTGAAGTAGGTTTCAGAAAAATCGCCTTAACAGATTATATTACTTTACAGCAATTTTATGCGCATATCTTACTCGCACTGAAAGGAATTTTAGTTTGTTTTCATTTTAAATCTCCAGCAATACTGTTCCGAAGTCGCCATTACATGACGTCATGTACCAAACGTAAATCACGGGAAGAAAAGGCAATGTTAAATTATGTTTCAAAAGACTTTCCTTGCAAATCTATATTACTTAGATTTTTGCTTACCTGCTAGAAAGACTTATGTAACTAGAAAAGAAAATTATTAATTATTTAAAATGTTTTCACCAATTCGTAAAATATCGCTGACTCACCATTTTAAATTTTATTTCGTTAGTGACTTGTGCGCTACGAATGCTCTGACTTTTTTTCAAACTTTACAAAATGTTATCTAAACTTGTTTCAAATGACCTGTCGTGAAAATGGCTGTGTCTAACGGTCATCGCTGGAGTTTAAATTTACATGTTTTATACAGCGTTACTGCTGATTGAAGTCCTGCACGCAAAAAGGCAGTACGTAAGTGATATAAAATTTCAAAACGAATTTTTCAAGCTTTATGTTTATGAAGGGGTTTCTTGTGCTTTAATGTAGGCCTAGCTCTAGAAGATTCCTGCTAGCATTCTCACAAAAAGTGTTTCTCTAAACAAAGCTTGATAATTAAAGCAGTCCATACGCGCATGCGCAGTAAAATATTTAATCTTGCATTTATGTGTGCAATTTTCTGGCAATTGTTGTGACTCATTTCATTTTTGGGCCAGAATTAGAATCTTATACTAATTCAGGGGTATTATACTAGTCACGCATCATATTGTTTTTTTATTTTTTTGTTTTTTAATCCTGTTTTGTTGTGTAATAGTTAGCAGTGAAGGCATGGTTGCTAATAATTATATAATAAAAACATTTTATTTTATTACTTTTGTGAATATAGATGAATTGCAACTATGTAACATAAATATATTAAACACACTGAACACGTTCATCTGCTGGCTTGTTGTCTATTAATGATTGTGTTAACGCAGCAAAACACGACAGATCCGTTCATGAGGTGTTCACTGCAGTCTTTATTTTCTAAAGGAGAAAAAACAAAAGAATGCATAAAATTTGCAGTAATGTAATTTAAACAAATAATACAGAAATTTAAAATATAAAAAAATTACACAGAAAATTGCTATCTAATTAATAAACTTAGATTTACAAAAATCACTTACTTCATTCGGCTAGAGAGAGGCCACACTGTTTATGGTTTATGAAGCATGACATTAAATTTCTCGTATAAAAATTGCATTATCCACCAATTACAAGTAAGTCTCTGCAGTAACCAGTTGAGTCTGCACGCAATTGCCCACTTGTCCCCTTTAGTCTTTGGCTCCCTCGTGCGGGAAAAATAAAAAGCAAATTATATGGGTAATTGTGTAATTTGCCCGTAACAGATTGTTTTTAGTGATTTTAATGAAGGGTAAGCCAATAGGTCAGCTTGTACACAATTTTAGGGACTAAATATTTTTTGAGCAGCCAAATCATAATTATTCCTATGTACTGATTTATATATTTTTAAATTTACTGTGTCTATATGAAAACCGATTTACTTTTAAAATTTTACAGTGTGGCCTTTCTTCTTTAAATATGTACCGATATGTGATGTTGTTGATGTGCAAATTTTACTATAAATATTATCAAAATATGTACTTGGTCT